>JAOTQP010000362.1:1180714-1191160 GCA_026413545.1 Cichladusa arquata | reverse complement strand
TCCAGGGATCCAGGGGCAGCCACAGCTGCTCTGGGCACCCTGTGCCAGGGCCTGCCCACCCTCACAGGGAAGAACTTCTTGTAAATATCTAACCTAAACTTCCCCTCTTTCTTCCCTGCTGAAGTCCTACACTCCCTTCTCCAAGAGAGCTGCCAGGGCATTTTTCTCTCACCTCAAATGCAGTCCTTGCAATGCCACAGCCCTGTAGCAAAGAGGAAAGGACAGGACATGGCTTTGCCAGCTTGGAAGAGTCCTTGTGGTGCCAGAAGGCCAGCTGGCCATCAGGCTGCACTTACCCTGGGTGCCCACCAGCACCATGGGGATCTCACTGGTGTTGCGATAGTTGGCCATGCGGCTGTAGTAGTGGTAAACAGTCTGGAAGCTGACTTCATCCTCCAAGCTGAACACAAAGATAACAGCATCCACCCACATGGCAAACTGCAGGATAAAAATGGAAAAGGCCAACTGTGAGAAGAGCAGCCAGGAGGGGGAAGGAAGGAAGGAAAGCCAAGAGAGAAACGTTCTTCCCTTCCTGCAAGGGAAAAAACACACCAGAGAAACTCACAACCAACCAAGGCCTCAATGGGGGGATAAGCTGCTAAAATGATGAATCTCATCACCCTGCAAGCCATGGGGATCTGGGATACACAAGGGATTTCTCCACACTGGGGGTGTAACCACCAGCCCAGCTACTGCCAGTGCACACTGAGTTTGATTCCCAGAGAACAGAGCAGGCTGAGATGGCTGGATCTGCATTGGAAATGAGCAGCACTCCTCTGCAGTGCTGCCTGAGTCCCCATGCTGGGATTTGCATGCACACATGCTGATGTGGCTGGCAATGCCAGGACAGGCATTGCTAGGAATTCTCACATCTTAATCCATGTCCAAAAGCATTCAAGACTTCCAATTCTTCACCAAGTGCCTTGTTCTGCTTTCAGTGGAAGAGCAAACTGCTCTCTCTTGGCATCAGGAACCTGCTGAGGGACATGCAGGTGCACAGGCCAAGCCAAGGTGCTCCTCAGTGACCATGCAAGTGAGAAGCCTTCAGCTCACAAGTGAATTAAGATTGTTTAGGCACATTTAACTTAACAGTGAATATAAACAGGATGCCAAGAAAAAACTCCAGCTTACCTCGCTGCCTTTATTTTTCCCTAAGTGACTCCATTCCTACCCAAATTTAGAGCAATGGAAACAAGCTTCAGCCAGGGGATTTTCATGCTCTTTGTTATATTATTACTACAACATGCCAGGGGACACACTGAACAGAGAGGCTCACTGGGGAAAGGCTGTGAATATTGATGATGATTGTACTGAAACCAAACACTGCCTGGGCTGTTATGGTGTAAAAATAGACGAAAAATTGTTTTGAGGTTTTCAAGACAGTCAGGAGGACAATCTTCCAGAGGGAAAGGACAGGACTGGTTAACACATAGCAGAGCCACTGCCAGAATAAGGTCAACCACCATACTGTTAAACTGTTCAAACCAGAAGATGCAACCAGAGGAACTGGAGACAGCGTTATTATTTGGGAGATGTGGGCTTGGGTCTCATTATAAAGTGGTTTTTGTTGACTGGACTCAGCAGCATCATGCCAAAGACTCTTCCCAACAACTGCAATGTCCTTAAGGCATCCATTTGGAAGCCAGCAATCTCTCTAAACCCTCTGAACATTTGAGCAGTGTGTACAGCAGCTTTCTAATAAAGACTTATTTGAAAACACTCCACAGATTAAGACAGTGCAGTTCCTGCAGACACGAAACACTTCCAGAAATTCCTTATTTCTCTTTTCATATTGAAATGCAGCTTCATCTTTGTGGATATCAGACTTGTACTACAAAAAACCACAGGAATTTTGGGAAACACAAGATCTGGAAACCCTGGATGTCTCATCCAGAGAACTGTGCAAGGAATGGCTTGAAACAAGAATAAATCAGCTGCTGGTGTAGAAATCCATTCTCAGACTTACTACTGTGAGTGAGCAGAGCTGGTAGTTCAAGGCAAGCCCAAAAACAAATTATAAAAGAAGTTTTAAATTTAAAAAGTTGCATGCAGCAGCTCATTGTAGGTCAGTCACTAGGTTAATTTGGTTTTACAACAGGAAATTGAATTATTTTCATCTTTGAACCATTTTATCTTAGGCAAAGAAAGAAGAGATCATAGACCCAAAAAGAGCCTTCAGGGAAGTTTGTTTTTTCTCCCTGCCTGCCAAAAAGAAGGGGACAGTAACCTGGGGAATACCCACAACCCAGTGCCAGGAACTCCACCTGTCAGCTCCCTACTTACTGCAGTTGGAATTCAATCCCCATTATTTATGGGCCCACAAGCAAACCTTTCACTGCAGGAATTAATGAACAGATTAAACATTTTTAACACACGTGTAACTTGAAATTACACCCAACAACTCCAAAGGGAATTTACAGGAAACCCTTGTGCTGAAAGGTGAGACAGCACTGATACCTCAAACCTCTGGAGAATCATGAGGATGGAGAACAAACCTCAGCCACCACCGAATCCCAGAATGGTTTGGGTTGGAAGCGACCTTAGAACTCATCTCATTCCAATCCCCTGCCATAGGCAGGGACCCCTTCCACTGGATAAGAGCAATCAAAGTCCCAGATTTTCCTGGCACACACCCTGTGCTGCTCATCAGTGTGCAGGCAGCTCCTGTGAGCTCTGCAAACCCAGCTCTTGGGGCACCAAACCACCTCAGATTGCTGCCTGTACCTTTACACCCTCACTATTCACATTTTCAGATGAGTGAATGCTCTCTAAGCATCAGAGGCTGGAAACCAGGGGGTGCTTCAGCCAAATCCCTGCCAGCCCCAGACAGAGCTTTCCTTGTAGCTCCTGCTGACACGGCTGCAGATGTGCCAACGCTTCACTTTGTCCTGTGACTTCCTTCCAGGATGTCTCTCTCAGCCTCCATTTCCTCCATGTCCTCTCTCTTCCCCTTTGTCCTGGCACCTTCCCCCACGCTCCCACCCTCCTGGAGCTGTGGTGGTGCATTGAAACCCGAGCTGCTGCTGCTGGCACCGCTCCCCCTCAGCTGCTTGGCCTGATGCTAAATCCCTGCTTGTTTGGGAGCTGATCCCTCCTGAAGAGCTGAGCCAAGCAAGGCCAGCAGCAGCCAACACTCAGGAAATCCTGCCAGTGCCCAGGTGAGGAGGGCTAGAGGAGGAGGATGCCCAAGACAAGGATGCTGCCTGCAGAAAGCGTGGCTGGGTCTGAGGTGATTGAAACAGCACACGAGCAAACTCTTACTCAAAACACACAAACCTACAAGTGTCTTCTCCAAGGCAAAAGGCATGGACAGGCTGGGAGAGCTGGGGGTGCTCAACCTGGAGAAGAAAAGGCTCCAGGGAGACCTTAGAGCCCCTTCCAGAGGGGCTTCAAGAAGGCTGGAAAGGGACTGGGACAAGGGCCTGGAGCAGGACAGGACTCAGGGAATTGCCACAGGACAGGGTTAGATGGGATAGTGGGAAAAAATTCCTCCCTGGAAGGGTGCTGAGACCCTGGCACAGAGTGCCCAGAGAAGCTGTGCCTGCTCCTGGATCCCTGAAAGTGTCCAAGGCCAGGTTGGACATTGGGCTAGGAGCAGCCTGGGATAGTGGAAGGTGTCCCTGCCCATAGCAAGGAGTTGGAATGAGATGAGCTTTAAGGCCCCCTCCCCACCAAAACCATTCTGTGATTCTGTGAAATCCTGATGTGTCACCAGGGGGAAGTACATTGCTTGGGAATTCAGGATAAATGAACTGTGTATCCTTACTTGAAGGTCTCAGTCAGAATCCCCAATATTTGCTATGCACACTCATCCATCCATTGTAACTAAAATCCCAACCATTTGTTGGACAAAATCTTTTTCACCCGAGGGTGGAAATTCTCCCAGCAGGAGGATGAGGGACCCAAGACAGAACAAAGCAGAGCCAGCTCTTTCAAAGGAAGTTTAGAAAAACAAGGAAAGCGAGGCTTTGGGCTCACCTGTGCCTCTGGAGGGCCTCCTTCATCTCTGATCAGCAGCAGGTAGCTTTGTCCATCAACCACGATCTCCTTCTTGAATCTCCCACCTGCCACACAAAGCAGCTCGTTACACACAGCAAAGGTACAAAACACACAACAGAAAAAGGCTTCGCTTGTGGGAAAAAAATGGTCTTTTGCAAATTAACCAACTACTGGAATGTAACTGAAGTTTATATGGGAACACATGGGAATTACTTAAAGTTCATGTACTTGCCTTATTTATATATATATATATATATATAAAGATTAAGGATAATGTGGGAAAAAGCCAGCAATTGCACCACAACCCACGTCAGGTGTCCTTGGGTTGATAACACAGATAAAATCCACAGGGATCACCTTAGTTTTAGAAAATTGTGAGAGGGGTGTCTCTAAGAAAGGCAGAGTTACACACAAACAAGGTGGTGTCTCAGCACAAAATCAGTTTCCTGTGTCATCAGCATTTCCTCAAGGGAAGCCCAGTTCTCAGAGCACACGTGGGATGTTATGGGAATGAGAGCTCTACACTCACACACCACAGTTAGGGGAAGATACCAGACACATGTTAGACAAAAAAAACTACAATGGTGCTACCTCTGGAGAGATGTGCTAAAGCAGCAGAGAACCCTGTGCTGCTGCCTTGGGATGAATCCCAGACCTGCTCTGGACACCTGGATAAAGAGAGTGGAGTCACAGCCCCCAGCCACATCCTGTTCCTGATCCTGTATTTCCAGGGAAGGCAGAACAAGGGCTGCCTGTGGCACCAGGGAGGCTCCAACCCCGGCAGCTGGAGCAGCTGCTCTGTCCCCTCCTGTCCCCTGGCTCACAGGACTCAGCACCACCCCAGGGCAGCACTGGGATTGCTTCTTTTGGGGCTAAAAGCATATTTTGGGCACTCTGCTGCCTCTCTCAAAAATGATAAATCCCATTCAGGGCTTCTGGTGTGACAGAGCCTAAGCCAGGATTAGCAAGCTTGGCCTAAGCACTGGGGAGGCATTTAGGCTCCTCTTCTGCAGCAAACCCACTCTTATCTCCACACCTAAGCCCCAAACTCCCCAAGGCCTCCAGCTTAGCATCACCCACCCTCACAGCTGGGCTTCCACTGAGATCAAACACATCCATTAACACACCATAAACTTCTCTCTTCTTCCTAGTTTTCAAACCCGGAATTAGTTCCCATTTGAACCCTATTTTGCAGCTTCAAATTTGCCCTTCTACCAAAACCAATGCATTGAAACACGTGCTGAGAGCCAGCAGCTCCAACCTGATCTCCAAACAAGCTCCCTAAGCATGTAAGTCAGGCTAATGCTGATCCTCCAAACACAACAAACTGCACAAAAATTGCTGCCTTAGGGGAACCCCACACTGCCTTAAGACCCACCATTCCCCCCCCAGCCCAACCACAACAGCAGCTTTCAAACCAAGATTATTCCACAGCTCAGCTCTGTGCAACATTTAGGCATGTTTAAACACATTTTGTGTTTAATAAAAGATGTAAGAACAGGAGGTTTTGTGGGTTTGTGCTGGGGTTTTTTTTAAATCTTTCCTTTACAAACTTACCCTATTAGCAGTGTTAAACATGCAACAATTAAGACTATCACATTTCTGGTTGTTTAATGGCACAGAAGGAGCAGAAAAGCTATGTATGGATTTTCATTATCTCGCTCACAAAGTGGATTTCAGTCCTGCCTTTGCAGATCAAGTGACAGATAAATATATATCATTACTGAACCTGAAAAGAACAATCCCAAACAAGTGTAAAACTTGTAAAGGAAACCAGTCTCAGCTCTCAGGAACTGGATTTCTATTAATCAGGCCATTATTTCAGTATTTGTCGATGAATTGCACGTGCTTCCCAATGAAGTGTTAACCAAGATGAATTACTTAATATAGAGCCCTCCAGAGAGGGGTTTTAAAGCTGTAAGTAACAATGGAAATGCAGTATATGCATGATCAGAGAGGGAAAGTTCTGCCTAATTGCCATTTCCTAGTTCCTTTTTTAAAAAACACTGTAAGTTCCCCCAGCTAATTATAAAATAGCACACGCCAAATGCGTTGAGGAGCCAACTCATTATTCCCATTGTCAACAGGATGCCTTGCCAGTCTCACTGCACCTTCAAACAGTCCTCAGAGACACAAAGAAGGTCCAGACAGGGTGGAATAAAAATTAGGTACAGAATTGAAAAATAAAGAAGTATTTGAGTGTACATACCTAGCTCACAAACGTGAGCCCCAAGAGATTTACTCTCCATGATTTGACTGTTTAGGGCAGCTTGGAAAAGGGTATTAAATTTAATAAATACAGTGCAAGTTAGCCAGCAGCTCTTTTCCTAAATGATCACCTTGGGGACCTGCTCCTTGCCTTCCCCAAAAACACTGGGCGTGGAGCTCAGTGCAATTATTGTTATTTCCAGTGTTAAATTCAGATCCTGACGTGCTGTCCCTCTTCACCAAGGGCTGTCACCCTGCTGCAGCCAACAGGCACAGTCAGCTCAAATCTGCTCAAGTGGCTCCTTCACCCTTAAAAGCAGGATGTGCTCATTAGCTGGAATAGGCACATCCTCACAATCCTTGATTTTTGTTTGGATTTAAGCATCTCATGACAAATAGGTTGAATTTAACACCCCTCCAACCAAACTGTTTTAAAGAATGCCCTGCATTTCCAAGCTGCACTAAATATTTCAAAACAAATCTGAAGGCTCAGAAATGGAACAGCGAACTCACGCTTATCCCTCGAGTAAGAATTATTTTATGCAAATCTCAGCTCACAGCAGGATTCATCCCTAATAACTTGTGCTTCTACACCATTAAGGAGCCCTTATCACGAGCACACCACAAAATTAGGTGCTGCACAGGACAGAGATTAAGAAAAACCACCTCAATATCAAGAATTTACACAAACAAAAGCATAAACAGTGAAGAATATAAAGAGCAAGGCTGTACCCTGCAGGTATCTGTGGCTGGAGGATTAAGGCAAACAATGAACTGCTTCTGCCTTTGATTTGATGAGCCTTGATGAGACCCATGAACAGTCTGGGCAAGCAAAAACAGGGCAAGGGCAGCAATTTTAGGACAGTTCAGCAATTTTGGGACAGATCAGCTTGGACTGCACCGCGTTCATTATTTTTTAAAAAATACATCTTGGAGTTTGTAAAGCACCACAGGCAAAGAGGAATTAGGGAGATCAGCAAATTCAAATATGGGACTACAGCAATCCATGAGGAAGCCAAACACTCTCCCAGGGCTACAAAATACCCCTGATTTTCCTAAATACCTGTGTATGTGATGGAGCCAGGAATGACTGTCTAAACCAACAACACTGAGAACAAAGAAATGACCTTCTTAATATAAAGAACGAGCTCAAAACCCACAGCAGCACTCCCAGGGGAGGTGCTGGCTTTGCTCTGGTCCCATCAGGATTATGACACACGCAGCTTTTTAATGAGGGAGTTTCTCAGCTCCCAGATGTACCTGCCAGGGGAGGGCACGACTGGTGGCCAAAGGACAGGGCACCACAGGCACTTCCAGGCAGCTATTCCCAGTTTTCCAGGGCTAGAACAGCATCCACTCACACAGGCTCATCTTCAGAATTTTTACAGGTGAACAAATAATGCTCCTGTGCCCAAACCCACCCAGCACAGCCCACAAACCACCTCAGCTCTCTCAGGCGCATCTGGCCACACTCCTGCTGTAAAACACCCCACATAAATACACAGCTCTGAGCACCATAAAGCTGAATAAACTCTGTGCATCAGCAATTTACAACCAAGCACAAATGGGAGGGATCAAGAGCAGCTTCCTGATCTCATTTTCATGCACGGCGCTCCAGAGGCGAGCGGGCGGAACCGGCGGCGGCGCCGAAACCACCCGGCGAAAATCGGTCTGAATTTTAAACACTGCACACATTTGTAATCAGAGGTGCTCCCCGTTAGAAAAGCTGGATATTACATGGGGAATTCTGGGGATGAAGGCTTTAATCCAGGCTCTGACAGCCTGGCCACCCCCTCCTCTCGCCCAGAGCTGTTCCACCGCGTAATTGCTCACCGGAGCAGCCGCTGATGCTCCTGCTGTATCCCCAGGCTCCACCGTGCTCACCAGGCTCTTTATTCAAGCAAATTGCCACGGGGATGAAGTTATTTAGCCATATGAGAAGGATAAATTTGGGGGGCTGGCCACACGACAAGCGCAGGCAGCAGCTGAACGTCTACTGTGGCAGGGCGAGACAGAAGGTAGGGCTGAGGCAGCTCTAAAAGCCTGTATTTTATATTCCCACTGACATGTGCATTTTGACAACAGCAGCCAGTTGTCTCACACATGCACATTCTCTCCCTTTTTTTTTTTTTTTTTTTCTCCCCTCAGAAGATAGAAAATAGTGCCAAGAACCTGGCTCCTCTTCAGGGAAATACATTTAAAAATTCTCTGTTCAAACAGATGGCCGAATAGTGCTCTTCTGGTTTGCTACTTACATTTTTTATTTAAATAAACTGATTTTAAAATGTTTTTGCAGCATTTGGAAAAAAAAAAACAAAAAAACAAACAACACAACAAGAAAAAAAAAAAGTAAAACATTTTAAAAAAAGACAAGAAAAGGTTCCTCCCCCAGAGGGTGCTGGGCACTGCCCAGGCTCCCCAGGGAATGGTCGTGGCCTCAACCCTGCCAAGGCTCCAGGAGTGTTTGGACAGTGCTCTCAGGGATGCACAGGGTGGGATTGCTGGGGTGTCTGTGTTGGATCAACGACCCTTCCAGCTCAGGATATTCCATGATTCTATGGTTTTGGGTATTTCCTGAATACAACCACTGTGCTAAACAGCAATTCAGCAATCATGCACAGCTGAGCTGGGTCAAGGATCAAAGACCGAGGAATCATCGCTGCCACACGAGACTGAAGCTGCAGAAGGAGCTCTGGACCACCTTCCCAACAGACTACCTGGGTAAAACAAACCCCAAAGGCCAACAAAAGCAGCCTAGACTGAGCTTTTCAACCCTCACCATCTGCTGCTCTCAATGGCTTTAGGATATAGCTCAGGAAATAGGTGGAGAGGTCTCCTGGAAGTGCCAAGCCACACCAAATTAAAGCAAGGTACCCCCCCACAGGCACCACATATAAATGCAATATTGCATCATATAATCTGGTCTTTACCTAAAAACTGGCAAGGAAGCACTAATATATGATCTTGCAACTCCATGGCAAGAGGGTTCAACTGCTGGAATTTTAGCAGCAGCTGCAATGACATTCAACAATTAATTCTGAGATGCATTGACTGATGTATTTGCAGTGTCTCTTCGGAAGAGCACACGTACTGGGTTCCCAAAACCTGGCAGTGATTTGAAGGGAGATCAGTGAAGTTTTTAAGTATTCAGGAAAAAAGCTTACACTTCAAAAATATATAAAAACTACCTCAAGCTGCATAGAATCTCCAGGGTTTAGATGGGATAGTGGGAAGAAACTTTGAGGGTGGGCAGGCCCTGGCACAGGTTCCCAGAGCAGCTGTGGCTGCCCCTGGATCCTTGGAAGTGTCCAAGGCCAGGCTGGATGGGGCTTGGAGCAGCCTGGGATAGTGGAAGGTGTCCCTGATATGGCAGAGGGTGGAACTGGATGGGCTTTAAGGTCCCTTCCAAACCAAACCATTCCAGGATTTTGTAAAAAGAGGAAAGTACTCAGCCAAAAATTTTAATCTTCCAAGGCAGCCCCAAAGCTGTCCTGCTCCCCAGTTTTTCTTTCTTGTCACATCACTGCCACACCATCTAAATGAGTTTGCTGACCCCTGGCAGTCACTGCTGAGCATTCAGAGCTGGTTTCCATTTTGACAGGTTGCTGCCAAACACAGTGTTTGATATTTTTCTGTTTGCATAAGACTCTCCTTGAAGAGGTCAGAGCATCCCAAGGGAAATCTGGTGTCATTTGAGAGGCACAATAATAGCTCATTACACAGGGCAATAAACAACATTGGAAGCAATTCCTCTTGGACATTCAAACCCTTTCCCTTTTCATTTTATCTTTCCATTCTAAAGAGTCCTGTCATTTCCAGTACATTCTTGCAATAAAATAGAAAGGTTGAAAAACTAACTGGTGATTTGTTGAAATGCATCTGACTGTGGAAAAACCCACTCCATTACTGGAAATTAAGAGCTGACCTCAGGGACCAGACATGAGCCATGTTCAATGTTGAGTGTTAACTTTGTTCCATCCCTCTTGTTTAGCTTGTGAGACAAATTATACATTAAAATCTGGTTTCATCCTTTTCCATTTCAGCTTCTGCTCCAGGCACTGCAGGGATGGTCTGTAGAGATGGGGAGAGGAAGGGGCTATTTACACAAAATCCCAGAATCCCTGAGGCTGGAAAAGCCCTCAAGGATCACTGAGTCCAAGCTGTGCCCACCTTGTCCCCAGCCCAGAGCACTGAGTGCCACCTCCAGCCCTTCCTTGGACACCTCCAGGGATGGGCACT
>JAOTQP010000362.1:1159340-1170922 GCA_026413545.1 Cichladusa arquata | reverse complement strand
ACCAAACTCCTGTGACCCTCAGTGCAGCACTGACTGTCCAACCAGAAACTACTGCCTGAAACCATGGAGAGGAAGGACACCCCAAATCCTCCATCTTGTCCCATACCTATCACTATATTATAAAAACCCCAAATTTAAAACCCTTCACCGTGTGAAATCACACACTTCTATTTAACTACACACCCATGGCTTTAACTCATCACTCAAATTTGGAAGCCTTCTCCAAGACCTCAGGTCAAAAGCAGTGTTCTCCAGGGGGTCAGAGCCAGAAAGCTCAAAACCCCCAGGTTTCTGGGATCCAGCACTGAAATGCCAAAAGACTTGAGGCTATTTGGGGCTTGTGGCTTTAAAGGGGTGCACAGAGCTGAGGACATCGTGCTCCCTTCTTGAGGAGGGAGGTGATGGGAACTTCTTTCCCCCTCTGAAAGAAGCCCAGCCTGCTCTGTTCTGTGCTGTTTACTTGACCCTCACCATGGGTTCAGAACAGAAGGTCCCTGGAGAGAAGATGAACTCTGCTGATCTGCCCGGGTTGCCAAAGGGCCGAGGCAGCAGCCACGAGCTGCACGTCACTGTGCATTCTCCACCCCATCTTCTTCATCCTGAAGAATCCTAACCACCCTCCTTATCAAAAGTGGCTTGGCAGGACCCAGCCACGTGTGCTGGCACCCAAAAACCCCAAATTCCCCCCTGCCTTGGGCTGATCCCCCAGCGTGGGCAGCAGGCGGGGAGGGATTCTGGGATGAGTCACAGGAAGAAAATGACATCTCTAACATGTGTCCCTCACCCCCAGAACATGAGGCAACCTCCCCAATTAATGACTTTTCTCTCCATTACATGCCCACGAACTGCAGAACATTTGTCTGCTCCCACTCACACCACAAAACCACGGGGACCTGAGGGAACCCTGTGAGTGAACAGCCTGGCCTTGGCACCTCTTCTCATCACCAAATTCACACCATCTCCCTTCCCATACAAAGCTTCCCAAGGAGAAGTTCCTTCCCACTTTTTTTTTTTGCCTACAACAATGTACAACCCCCCCCGCTGATACACCACTGCTGAAAAAATAGTTAATTTAGTGTGTGAAAGATGAACTGTATTTTTAATGGTCTACACATTTGGTCAAGACACAGTTTTCCAGTGAAACCTTCACTTACAAGACATTAGCCTTGTGTGCATGGAAATTGTTATTTTCTATTACACTTGTGCCAAAACTATAATTGTAACAGAAAAGCACCAACTTGGGGGTCCAGTCAGAGGCAACATCCCACGGCTGGGATGTCTTATTCTATCCAGACACTCCCCTCAATATTTGAAAATACCTCAAATGATTCAAGAACACAATTTAGTATTTTAATTTTTTTTAATATCCTAAAGGTCATACCAGGTTACACCATTTGACAGCACTTCAGGTTCTCTGACACATTCCTACAAAGTAGGAGCAATAAATTCCACACTGGGAAGAAAAACGGACTTCTGATACAGGTTCTCTCTTCATCAGCATTAATATTTGCTTTAAGGCTGATCCCCCACATCATGACAAAAATGCCAGCTTGTTTTCACAGCAGTCATATTCCTCCCCCCCTGTTTTATACACAAACAATCCGAGTCATCTCCATTTATTTATGGGTATGTCTGAAATGCACCAAGTTATGACAAGCATGTTAGGGAACAAAAATACCACCCTAACCCAGCTCAGGGAGGAGAAAATTCAGCTACAACTCACTGCTCTTTTCAGTTATGACTTGTGCAACACTGAATCATTTATTTCCATGTGCCAGACATGCTGTAAAACAAACCCAAGCCACTTTGCCCACTCCTCCTAAAGCCTGTTGGGAAAAATAATAAAGTGTATTGATGGCACTTGGCATTTCAAAGCAGTCAGGAGAGGAGCCTGACTGCACTTTTTTGCAAGAAATTCTGTGATTTTATCCAGAAGTCTCTCATGTTTATTCTGCCTAACATATCCTAATTTAATATTTGAATAAACAGGACCCAGAAACACCAAAGGTAGTGGTCTCACCATGCTCTTGACCACAACAAAAGCATCAAAATCCGTAAGTAAAACTCAAATACTGTATCAGCAGGAACCAATTACAGAATCCCAAACTGGTTTGGGTTGGAAGGGACCTTACAGCTCATCCTATTCCTGCCCCTGCCACGGGCAGGGACAGCTTCCACTGCCCCAGCTTGCTCCAAACCCCCTCCAAGGTGGCCTTGAATATCCTCCTGAACACTGGAAAGAAACCAAGCCTCGTGCTGCTAAAAAAAGGAGGCAAAGACTGGTGTTCTTTCCTCAAAGGCAGGCTGAAAAATATCTCCTTCCTTTATTGCAGCCCTGGGGGCTTTCTCTGCTCTCTCAGAGCCAGTTTCTGTTCCCTTGAAAATTCTGCAGAGCCCGAAGGGTACAACAACAGCCACTCTAGAAATAAATCAAAAATAAATATCAACCAAGCACCTCAATTTAAGGACCTCCCAGCCTGTACAGGGGGACAGGCTCTCCCTTTGGCATGGCCCTTATGTTCCTGAGGCACAAGGAGCACCCAGGTTGAGGCTGAAGTAAGGGAATGGCAGAGGTGACTCATGGCAGATGTGCAGGAAAGGCAGAGCAGATTTCAGCTGGGCTTCCTCATCTGCCCTTCCTGTTGGAGCACAAGTTCACAGGCACAGCTGGTGCTGCTGGCTCCCATCGTTTGCAGTGCTATAATCAAATTATTATTTTTGTAACAGCAGAGGTTCTGCTTTTACCCTTGGACAGGCATCCCTTGGGCAGGCTGACCACTGCAAATCAATTCTCTGCAGCAGCCACACAGCTGAACTCTGCTTTCCCAGCCCTGCTTCAGACAACACAGGGGCAAGACACCCAAGGTAAGCACTCACATGATGCAGCCAGGCTACCACAAGAGAAAAATGTACCCTGAGACCACCACCTGGAGCTTGGAAATCATTTGTGCTCTGAATTACAACATGGAGTACCTGCAGCTCTGCTCTCTGCTGCAATTCCCAATTTTCCTGGTGGGTGCTGTGAATTAGGGCTCAGAGAAGGGAACCAAGGATAAGCCAGCTAACAATGTTGGACTCCTATCCAACCAGCACCTCCCAGTCTTGAATTGCTGGTTTTTCACTGTTTTTCATTTTATTTGGGGTCTTCCAAATGACCTCATCTGTTAAACAAAACCTGGTGACCCTTCCTGTATTAGGGAATTACATCCATTGACTGCCAGATTTTTCTTACACTCACCTTGAGCACTGCTAAAATCAAAACAGCCACAGAACTGTAGTTGTGAGAATGCTGCTCCCATTAAAATGCCTCTCATTTATCCTGTTAAATGTGGCCTTGCAGATTCTCTCACCTCTACAAAACACTACTATCAACTCAGATTTGGGAAAGGTTCAAATTCTTTAAAGAGAGGGAGAATAGACATCTGGTCCTTTAAGAAATCAGGGAAGCTTAATCTGGGGAGCTAAAATGAGCTTTATGTGTCATCTGCTGATTTCCACTGCCCTCATAAGACATTCCTGCTGAGAAGATGCCCCTTGGAAGCTGCTTCCTGGAGCAGAACAAATTCAAACAGCAATAAAAATCCTGAGAGATCTTTGAAGTATGATTATAAATACTGAATGTACATCATCTTCATATAGATAGCCTCATCCCTGGAAGTGTTCAGGGTCAGGTTGGACAGAGATTGGAGCAGCCTGGGACAGTGAAAAGTGTCCCTGCCCATGGCAGGGGTGGGATGAGACGAGCTTTGAGGTCCCTTCCCATCTAAACCCTTCTGTGAGTCTATAATAGATACACAGAGGAAAAATTCTTTGCTTATTAAAACTGCTTTCTACATTTTTTTTCCTCCACCAGTAGCTGGAATGAAGCATGGAAGCTCCCCCCTTGTGTGTGACATTGCCAGGGTGTTTCCCAAGCCAGCAGCAAAGGTGAACTCACCACTTTCAGCTCCGGCACCGACCGGCTCAGTGTCCATTCCTGGCTGTTCACAAAGGCATCTGTGGAAGAGGAGAACATTCCCAACATCAGGATAATGCCACTTGCTGCTCTGCTGCACACAATTTCACACCACAGCTTTGGGAATGTGAGACCAAAGGTCACGCCTGATTCCTGGGATTCTCATGTCCAACGTGACAGAGATCCGGGTTTGGGGAAATGATATCAAAAATCCCAGAAATTCCCATTCTGCACGGATCTGCTCTCTGCAGCAAGTGCTCCCACATCATCAGCAAGCTTAAACTAACTCCAGACCCTTGGAGCTGCACAAAGGCTCTTCCAGTGGTTAAACCATTCCCCATCCACACCACCACACTCCTTCCCTGCAGGAAAAGCCTGGGATTTGTCACACTGTATGTCACCAGCTGCAGCTGCCACCATCTGCAGGAACTTCTCCACCCAGGTAAATGAGAGAATTTGCTGGTTCTGAAACATGTTATTTTCTACTGCACATCACACTTAATGTCAGCAACTGCAGCACCCAGAGCCAGTGGGAACATCCCTGCTCAGGCAGGGGGAAATCTCTTTATTCCTCAAACATGCCATTTTCTAGGCAGAAATAAACCACAGAGCCATTTACTACTAAATTAATTAAAAACTACTTGGGGCAGGAGTTGATTTCTTGAAGAAAGGCAAGTTTATCACAGCAATTGAGTTATTTGTGCTGCACCTGACTCGCACCTCACTGACAATTCCACACCAAAGAACAGAAATAAGGCTCTGTTCTTCTGTACTTAAAAACTTTCATGATTTTCTTCCTTCCATAAAGGTCTGGTCAGCTGTAAGCAAACAGACAGTGGTGCCTCTGTTACAAACCCAGTGTGGATGCTGATTTAACCCCTGCAGAACCATGCAAACCAGGTGAATGCCTGTGCTGCACAGGATGCTCCTGCTGAGATCAGCTCCACTGAATGAGGCAGCACTGAGATTCCAGGTGTTCCAAGCAATTCCTGATGCCACAGGAAACAACAGCTGGAAGGTTACACCTGATTTTTAAGCAAGCCACTGCTTCCCCTCCAATACACCCATCAGCAGGAAGAGGAGGCTGTTTTATCTGATTTTTTGATCTGGAGAATAAAGAAATTGGAGGCAATTTCCTACTCCAGATGTGACCCTCACTAACTCCACAAACCATCCAAGCTTTCCACCACAAAGCAAACTTGTGTTTTCCAGTGTACCTCTATGAAATACATTGCTTTTGCCTCAATATCCCAGAAAGACCTATTAGCTGGGAATTAGGAAACCTCCTCCAGTTTTATGTAACACATCCTTTCGTATTTCAGCCGTGAATAAATCCTGTGTGTATCTATATAAAAACATGAGGAAAATAATCACTATTTTGGTACAGGTATGAGCTGCCTCCCACATACCCACTGGCAGAGAAGGGAAACCAAAGGCTCAGAGTGAAATGCTCTGAAGATTTGGGTTAACCTTTGGCATTCCAGGTGGTCATGCAGCTCCTGTTCCAGGACCTGAAGTCCCTCTGGATCAAAACCTTTCTGTCACACCACACCCAGGTGACAAGAACTTGGGATGGAGACCAAGCAGCAATTTCCCTTTGGGAACACTGCATGCAAGACCTGCTCATGATTAAAGGGACCACAGCTTGGTCTAGGATGTTCTCCTGCCTTCCTGTGGGAAGGAATGTTTCCCCAGACAGGGATCAATGGAAGGGGGAGCTTTAGATTGGGTGTTGGGAAAAAGTTCACTGCCCTAACAGGAAACAATCAGCTCTCATGACTTGCTTTGGGGCTGCTGTGGATTTGGGAAGGAGCAGCCTTGGCTGAATGAGATGAGGAGGTTTCAGCTCATCTCCAGACTCTCAGGAGTCAAGGAAAACCATTGTTATCCCAGACTTGGGGAGGTTTAGGTGTGCAAAACAAACTGGGAGAGCTCCCTATTAATGCCAACAAGCTTCCATAAAAGAGAACCACTGGATTTTATCACCATGGAAGATTAAAAAAAGATGAGTGAGCAAATCACTGCTGCTGACTTGGAGACCTGCAACAAAATCTGCCAAACCAGAAGGTAAACTGTACAAGGGTAAGAAGAACATCACAAATCCTGCTCTCTATAATAAAAAAATATTATCTTGGAAGATCTGTGCTTTCAAAAAGGACAAATCAGGGAGGCAATGGAGGCTAAAATTCCAAAAAGCACAGAGGCCAAAAGACAAAGCAGAAGGTAGCCAGCTGCAGAAAGGAAAGATGACCCAGCCTGAGGACATGGATTTATTTCTCCTACTTGGTCCTTCCTTCATCAAAATGCACCAAAACCCCACACCAAGACCTTCCTAAACTGTATCAGGTCTCAAGGAACCTCAATATGGGCAATATATGCATTTTAATCCTGATTAGCAATATAAGAAATAAAATAAAATTCACTTGACAAGGTGCTAGACTTCTTGACAAAGTCACCTTCCCCTTTTTTTGCTAAGCTTCCAGTTCCTGCCCCCACAAAGGTTTTGAGGGTCCAAAATACTTGAGAACAGTTGAAATTTCATTTTATTGCCAAAATATGCCTCTCTAAAAAAAAACAAACCAAAAAACCCATAACACAGCAAATAACCAAACACCTTGACCTCAACCCAACTAATTTAAACTAAAATCTCCCACTTAATAATATATCCTCAATTTGCAATTAATTTATATAAGGTCTTCCAGTGCCCTTTAATAAAAAAACAACCAACTCATTTCTATTGGGAGATCCATGGGATTCCTTTCCACTGGCATGTTTACAAGGAATTACTGCAGCTGAATACAGAACAGGGCATGAACCAGCCCCTGGTCTCTTCAGCAGTGTGAGTTTAGTTTGTGTGTTGTCATTGGGAGGGACATGGAAGCACCCTCTGCCCAATTCAGTTTCTAGGAATGCCTCAGGAAAGACTGATTTATCCCAAGATGCACAGAGGTTAAGGTGAAAAGGTCAAAGACTCACAGACAGCACATCACAAGCAGGTTTGGGGATTATTTTCCTAAATTAACCTACAGCTAGAGCATGGAACACTGGATCCATCAAACTGGAACACACAGAGCCCAAATTGTGCAGCCCACAAAAATCCTCTGCTGAAGCTGCAACCCCCCACCCCCACACCACATGTTGATTTAAACATATTGGAAGAGATTTGCATAATAAATAGAACCACATGTATGAAGTTGATCAACTGGGGTCTTGTTTGCATTACTGCCCAGCTCTGGAATTCCAGTGAACTCAACCTTCACGTCCCACTACAGGCTCCACACATGCAAGGAATTACTTCTGTCAATAATTAATCACAGTTGCATGTGCTGCTCCTTTCATTTCTGCATCACTGATCAAAAGCTTCAAATATTCATGGTGTCACTCGTGTCTTTTCAAGACGTGCACCAAGAAGGTCGTTTAAGCTGCATTTCCTTTGCAAAGTTTCCTTTGCCACAACAGAAGTCTTCTCAATTCTTCTGGTTTTATTTCTAGCATTACCCTCAAGCACAAACTCCAAGAGGATCCTTAGCTGTTGTAAAACCTCAGTTCAGTAACTCAGCCCCACCCAGAGGAACCTTTTTAATGCCAGTATTAAGAATGAGATGTAGATGTTGGTTCCATCACACAAATCCCAGAATGGTTTGGGTTGGAAGCAGCCTTAAAGCTCATCCATTCCACCATGTGCAGGGACACCTTCCACTGTCCCAGGCTGCTCCAAGCCCTGTCCAAACTGGCCCTGGACACTTCCAGGGATGGAGCAACACCTGCTGAGCTGAAATGCTGGGTGCAGGTCCGTGCACTCCATGGCACGGCACAGCAGCTGATTCCAAGGAGATCTGACTTCCAACACTCCATATTGAAAAAGCCCAAACAGAAAAATCCACTTCTTCAAATCCAGGAATGACCACTAAAACCTAAATAAATATTAGCAAAACAATGTTAATGAGAGAACACAGGCTCAAAGCCTGACCACTAACCTTGTTTTGCCCCTTTTTTCCACCCAAATCTCTCACCCTTGACCAGCAAAAAGCTGAGCAGCTCAGAGCTTTCTCTTCCTCTGATCCAGATGGGAACTCGATGGCAACCTGAGCAAAAGGAGTGGTGAGGGAAGGGCAGGCAGATATCCCTGCAGGATGACATGAAAGGACTTAAATCTTTCACGATTCTTGGAAAGCTTCTTAGCAAGAGCTTCCCTCAGGCAATCCCAACTTTACTTTGCTGTCCTTCTAAATGAGGAAAAGCTGTAAATAAATAAAATATAGAAAAGCCAAGGGATTTCTCTGGAGACTCTCAGCTAAAGGTCCTTTTTGCTAAGAACAGGAGCCCTCAAAAACACGGGAAGGAAGTTAAAAGTACCAACAGCCACGTCACACACTGCTCTCCCCTTCAATAATTCCTGCATCACAAGCAATATTTAGAGTTTCTTCAGCTTTGAAATAAAAACCTGACAGTGAACAGGTACATAAAATATTCCTGCAAGCTCCCACTTGCCCACAAGGATGCAGATAAGGCCACACATCTCTCTCTTGGAGCTGTATCAAAGCAGCACTTTCAGGACAAATTTCCCAAAGCTTGTGTGCTGATTTTCTTAGCAAAGGGGGAAATGTTCAGCTTTTGGGTTGAGACTTGTGATCCTCCTAAAACATGCATTTTTCAGGGGGGGGTAACCTCACAGCACATCCTCTCCACCCCAGCCCCCAGCACTTTGAGTCAAAGCACTGAGTCAGTTCCAGCAGAAAATAGCAGAAAACCATCCTGACATGTTGATTTCTAAGCTTTGCATAAAATATTATTTGGAAGAGCATGTTTCAAAAGGCTTTTTAAAACAGATTTTATGGGGCTCTGAGCAACCTGGTCTAGTGGGAGGTGTCCCTGCCCATGGCAGGGGGTGGAACCAGTTGAGCTTTAAGGTCCCTTCCAACACAAATCACCCTGGAAATCTATGAATTTTTATATCTGCTGTGTTTAGGTTTTTAAAATCAGTCTTTTATATGGGTCCTCTCTGCTTATTCACTCTGCTCCATTGCACCAAACAGTAACTACAAAGCAGTAACAAAACCTTTAGAAAACCACCAAGAGCAGTACCAGGATGATTTAAGGTTTTATTTCCTCCCTAGTCAGTGTGATAAAACCATGGATTCTATGGCTTTCTACTGTATGCCAGTTAGGAATTACTGCTGCACCCACTCAGCTCCAAACATCCCTTTATTCCCTTCCTGAACTGCAGATGTGTAATTCACAATTCTCAGGCAGTTTGGGCAAAAAGCAGCATTGCAGCTCCCTGCCCTCCTCCGGGTGGGAATCACATCCCAGCCCTGCACAATGCTGTATTTACACTTCACTAACAGCATTAACACACACACTGCAGAACGAGTCACCAACCTGCCACAGAGCAATTCAATTACAGCTCTAAAACCAGAGGGATTTCACGAGCTGTCAGTTTAAGGCTCCTCCCATCCCCTGCCGGTGTTGTCAGGATGGATAAAATCCCACGAGCTCTTCCAGCTCCAGTGTAAATGTTTGATATTGGACAGATTTATCTGGCCATACCCAATTCCTAATTATAAACAGGAAAACGAGGCTGAGCTTGGAGCAGTGAAGGCATCAGGAATCCGAGCCCACGCTCATCAGAGCCTCCCGTATCTCCGACATCTGAAAAACCTTTCCCTGTAACTGAGAACTGTATTAAAGAGATATTTAGGTCAAAGCTGTAATCTCTCTTCCAGCAGCATCTGGCAGCTGCAGCAGCAGCGTTATCCTTTGTGCTGCCATGGAAACAAAAGCAGGACCAGGGATGCAAAGAGCTGCACAAGCTCCCCAGCCAGCCTTTCCCAAAATGTGCTTCTGGGCTTGGGAATTGGAGAGCACCTGGCTCTCACCACAGCATTTGGGTTTTGTCTTCAATTTTCAAATTGCTGAAATCAAAATATTTCAATAACTTCCTGCTGTTAATATTCCCCCTCTCTCTCCCATCCAGAGCCACCCCACACAGCTTTCAGGGGGGTGCAGAGATTCTTCCTTAGGGATAACCCCATGCTTCCTACAAAAGGAATGATGGATAATGCATCCAAGTATATTCTCAAATCCAATCTCATGCACGAAGCTTTACATCTAACACCACCAAATTATTTGTTTTGCCCTTAAATATAACGTAGCTCCAACCGTGACTACTCATCCTAACCCTCCCCACCCCACAAAACAAAACCCTAAAACCAAACAGAGCATATATTTTGGCTGTAGGCTTTGCATAAGGAAAAATAAATTACATACTTAACAAGGAAAGCTTCCCATTCCCTGTATTTTCCCAGTGGGTTGGGTTCTGGAGCTGACACACACAGTTAGTTTAAGAGAAATTAAAATCCCACAGATGAAACCACAGTTTTCTCCTGAGACAACTCTGCCGTGGGAGAAGCGCAGAGCACGTCAGCAAGGGATGTTTGGAGTGAGGACTGCCAGGAACACAATTCCAATCAAATGCACATTTCCCAACATCTCAGAGAAATGTGGCACTGGAGAGCTGGGCCAGCCCCTTTTCCAAGAGGCAATGACAACCCCACCAAGAGGCTGGCAGGAATATAAAAGGCAGACAAAGAGAAAATGAAAGCATCCCTGTAGTACAACTGCTCCCTGCTCCAATAAAACTGGGGAAGGAAATGATCATCTCTGCAGTGCAGTGGAGTAACATCCTTTTTTATCAGGCAATAAACAATATTTGCTAAGGGCCAAACCCCCACAGAAATTCAGCTAAACACAGAACCACAGCAGCAGAGGAATCCAGGAAGAAAAAGAAGGCACTGGAGATGGAAGGGTTGGCAAATGCCTTGTTTTGTTGGGTCTGCCCAAAAGCAGGGCAGTGTCAGGGGTGAGGTCTGTTCTCTCCCATCTCCTGCCTCAAGGGAAGGGCAGTGCCAGCACAGGGAAGATGATCCCACAGGGAGCTCAGTGAAAATCTGGAGATAAAAGTTTTGAGCTGTTCAAGCCACACTTGAGAAAGACAGGAGGGAAAATCTACATCCCAGCAAGGATGCCCAAAGTAGCCAAAATGAGACCCTTCAAAAAACCATAGCCTGGGCTGCCTTTCCTGGCTACAGACACAAACGAGGAATTAGCCTTTCTTATTCAAATCTGAATATTAATGAGGAACCTCCCTGAGCAGCATCAAAGATGAAAAGGGACAGCTTCTGCACTTGGCACATGAAGAATCAATGTCAAAGGATAAATTAAAAAAGATGAAGTGGGGGGAAAAGAGCATTCTGAAAGAATATAGGAACAGATTTATCTGGCAAGAAGAAAGTCACAATAGAGACTTAGGGAAAAAAAAAAAAGAGGTTTTGCTGGGGAGGCTGAAAAGACTTTTAGCTTTCCAGACAGGTAAGAATGGCTGCAATTCAAACAGCAAAAAATTAGCAAGGAGAACTTGGTGACTATTTGGTAGAGAAGAAAATGGAATCATGGAATATGCTGAGCTGGGAAGGACCCACAAGGATCATCCAGTCCAACCCCTGTCCCTGCACAGACACCCCAGCAATCCCACCCTGTGCATCCCTTGGAGCTCCTGGAGCTCTGGCAGCCTCGGGGCTGTGCCCATTCCCTGGGGAGCCTGGGCAGTGCCCAGCACCCTCTGGGG
>JAOTQP010000362.1:1141952-1157850 GCA_026413545.1 Cichladusa arquata | reverse complement strand
GGAATTGTTCCCTGGGAGGGTGGGCAGGCCCTGGCACAGGGTGCCCAGAGCAGCTGGGGCTGCCCCTGGATCCCTGGAAGTGTCCCAGGCCAGGCTGGACATTGGGGCTGGGAGCAGCCTGGGATGGGCTTTAAGATCCCATCCAACTCAACCCATCCTGGGGTTCTGTGAACAAGCAGTTCAGCCAGAGGCAGCCTCTTCCCACAAACACAACCCTTGAAGTGTTTTACTCACAGCTGTGCATCTCTGCTAAGGACACTGCCAAGGTCCTACAGGGACTCACAGCTCAATTGTCTTTGGGATTATAACAAAAGGGAAAACTATTGGGCTGGGTTTTAATCTGCCTCTCACCAGTTACACATCCTGCTTCTTAATCCTTATGTCAGGAAGGATAAACAAGAGTGACTCCATCTTTACCTTCCTATCCTCTCTCATGCTGATCCCTCTTGGCTGCCCCACTCCTCAGGAGGATTGCTCTTGCCTGGACCAAATTCACCACCCTTTTACTGTCCCCACACCACCCTACAGCAAGTTCAAGCCACCAGGATGTCCACCACCAACCACCACCACTGACCACTTCTGCAACTGTGCACAACCAGCTCCTGGATTTTGCTTTCCCTGGGTATCCATCAGTATCTCAACCTGAAGAGGCTGCAGCAGATTCCTCCAGGATTTGCTGCTGGGTCTTTTCAACACACACAAAAACAAAAAAATCAATTATTTATTCCTAGACATGATTTCCCACTTTTATGGACAAGAGGACCCTCTGTCTTATCCGATGGCAGCTCAGCTCAAATCTTTAGCAAGAGCAATCAAAAGGAACAGATTTCCTTTGTCCTTCCCTACAGAACTCGAGTAAATGTGAGCTATGATTTTCCCCATAAAAGCCAAGTCTGCCCTTCCCCAATACCTCATTTATCCATCCACCTATAGAGCTCACTCTCAATTCCAGCTCACTGGTTGCACAGAGTGATTAATGCAGACAAACTCTGCCCCTTGTCACACCCAGGCAGCCACGATGAAGTCAACGTGGTTTAATGGGTGTGATCCCATAACCCAGCTGAACCCACACTCTCCCCACCCCCAAAATGCCCCTCCCCTCTCAAGGAACCTGCAAAGGAGTGATGAATTGAGGATTCTCTATTCTTCTGCTGCACTCACAGCACCCACGTGCCAAAACCTGCAGTACACAAGTTCAGTCACTCACAGAGCAGCTCATGGCCCAACTTCCTCACTTGTCAACCCAAATCTGTGCTCTGACATCATCTGGCCATTCACACTGACCTTTTCCAGTGCTTCCAACTGAGGCTACAGAAAACAGGTCCAGAAGGTTTGTACAGAAGTACATCTAGAAAAACACTTCCCCTCTCCACCAGGGAAATGATGACTTGTTTATGCAACACATTTCTGAAAACATTTTTTAGAACTGCAGTCATGTCTCCCAGATTGCTATGCTGGTTGTCAAAACAGAGCCTCTTTTTCCCTGACTGTACCATATGTAATCCTAAATCCACTTTCCCTAACTTGATATCACCCATGCAAGATTTGGAGATGATTAGTGGAAAATACACAAATGAGACACTGTTCTCCAGAGAACGGCCCAGCAGGAATAATCTGACTGGGTTTATATTTATTAGCCTGATGCACACATCTAACTTGTTTAAACAAAGCTTTTGTCAAATGTCAAAAAAAAAAAAAAGTTAATGCAATCCAAAGCATGGTCTCAAAGGGAATTAATGCTGAGCTGGAAGCAGGGCAAAAGCCTTGGTTACAGCAACCAGGAAACAGTGCAAAGGGGGCCCATTTTATTTCAGTTGTGCAGAGATCCACTATGAGAAAAAGGCTGATTTCCTAAGAGCCCACATGGAGAACCTAAAGCAGGAAAGTGGGGTGGGGAACACATGGTCTGTGTGGATCAGAGCCTCATGGGGCAGGGAGATGGGCCCATAAGGCTTCCCAGTGCAGGAGGTGCCCTGGATGCTGTCCCTGTCCTGTCTCCCTCCCCCTGGGAGCTCTGCTCTGGCAGCACACCTGAGCAGGGCAGACTCACCTCAGTGCTCCAGCTGCACAATTAGTTTTTATCTTCCTACAGCAAGCCAATACCCACTTACTCCATTTCATTACCTTGCTGCCCAAGAGCCTGTAAAGCCACCAAAACATTAAACCAGCACTGAAAACCTGGGACTCAGCACTGTGCAGCTGAGCCAGGGATGCATCCTGAGGCTGACAGAAAGCCAAGCAAGCAGGGGAGGGCTCAGGTCTGAAAGCACCTTTTGCCTGAAAACTGCTTAAAACCAGCTAGTAGCAGTTAGAAAAGATAATATGTGACTAAATGCTCCATTAGGAAAGAGCTTCCTTTCACAGCTTCCTATTCAAAAAGCACCTGCTACCACCAGACGTTTTGGAAAATATGGGACCCGTGCAAGTCCAAAGGATTTCTTTTGGAAACCCAAAACATTGCTCACGTGAACTTTAGACTGGGTGGCTGTAACACAAAGCCTCCTGCAGCTCTCCCCTGCAGATAAAGCTGCAGGTTTGGAGGATGCCAGAAGGAAGGAAAAGCTGCTGGGATGCCAAGGTCCATTCCCTATCGTTTCTTTGGCTCCTCCTCCCCTCCCACCTCACCCAGCACACACAGCACCTGAAGAATTATTGCAATGCCTAAGATCTAAATCAACACAGAACCATTGCAAATATCCATTCCTTAATCCTTCTCCATTTGAAGCTTACAAAGCTGAATCTTTACTTTGCCAGAACTGGAAATATGACTTTTTTTTTTTTTTTTTTTTCAAAAAAAAAAAAAAAAACAAAAAAAAAAAAAAAACACACCACACTCATCCAGGAATCAGACTGTTGTGGGTCTTCACAAAAATCCTGCCCTCTGGCTACGCTCTTATTTGTGTTTCCTGGGTGAAGCCAAGAAACTCAAGTGTGTTTTCCAAGCTTCAGCAGGTTCCCATCACCTCAGGCACATACTTTAAACTCAAAGCACTGCACTAGAAATGATATCTTTAAAGGAGCCCATGCAGAGCTCAGCAATCAGAAACCAATTTTGTTCACCTACGAGACCAAACAACTCTGTCCTTAAAGTCCTGACCCTGATGCTTTTCACACCTGCTATTTTCCAACATGCAGATGAGGCCTATTAAAGGATAATTTGGAAAAAATGAGCTATTTTTGCACAAGCCCTCTTGCTGCATCTTGACCTATGTGCTCTAGCAAACCACACTGTAAACTGAGTCCTTGCTAAACCCCTGCACCCAAACACTGAAAGAATTACTCTCCCTTCAAATTCTGTTCCTTACTAATCCTATAACCTCCTATATTTAATATAGCCTCATATAACCTATATCCTATAACCTAATGTATTTCCTTTATACGAGCTGAGAAAGGAAAGCTGGGGGCCAGTTTATATTTTGTCACCTCTGTGCCACTTCCTCAGGTAAACTCGACCCCATCTGAAATTCAGTATAAAAAATTCTCTTCATGCTTAGGAAAAAAAAAAAAGTGCCAAAAAAGCCCACAAAGATCTAAACTGTAGTTCAAAGCCAACAAGAAGGGTGTCAGCCTCTATTCCAGCAACATCACCAGCACACACGCTTAAGAAAATAATTAACACAATCAAGTGCAGCCTTAAATCCATAATAAAACACAGCCACTTGGAAGCAGTACAGTGGGGAAACAGAATGCAAACAGCCACAGTCTCCAAATCCCAAGAAAGCCACCCCAAAAGCAGCAGCAGCAGAACGTGGGACACTGAATGCACACTTCCAGAATCCAGAGGGACCAGCTCTGCCCTGCCAGGGAGCTCCCAAGAGCTGCTCCTGCACAGAGCCAGGGGAGCTCTGCCCTTAGCATCACACACAGACAACACGTGGTTAGCACATCCTGGCAGCTACTGGGGCAGAGCAAAACAATTCCTGGCTCCTCCTCCCCGTTTAAATGGATTTGTTTTTTCCCAGGCCCAGGCAGGGGCATGAGGAGCACAGTGCAGGCTGCAGCTGCTGCCAGCAGCTGGAGCAGACCCCGGGCACAGCCACAGCATTCTGCATCTTTTTTTAAGCTGCAGTGCATAAGAGTTCACATCCCAGAATGAAAACAAAGCAAACCCCAAAATAAACTTCACTGTCTTACTAATTAAAGGGATTCATTCCTCCAGGAAGGCCAAGACAAACCACTGCTGTGGGGTTAAGGATGTATTTTTAGCACTCAGTCCTTCCAGCATTTTTAGGGAGGCTGTGCAAGGGAACCAGAGCCTGACTATCCCTATAGCATCATCAAAAGTTCTGTCTGGGAAGGGGGCTTTTTCCCCTTAAATTTATTTGAAATGCCTCAAGACATTTGCACAAGCTAAATCCCAACAATACTGGAATTTCTTCTCCAGCATCCACATTTTCATTCCCTGTTGAGGAGCCAGTAATTTTGACAGCCACCACAGAATCCCAGGAAGGTTTGAGTGTGAAGAGACCTACAAAACCATCCCATTTCACCCCTTGCCATGGGCAGGGACACCTTCCACTAGACCAAGTTGCTCCTGGTCTCCAAGCCTCCTCCAGCCTGGCTGGAATGCTTCAAGGGATGCAGCAATTTCAGTAGATATCTTATTTTAATAATTCTGGCACATTTTTAATTGCCTTTGCTAACCTTTCCACTTAATTCACAGAAATGGGGGATTATCATACTGCAGGTCACACTGTCAACAAATAATACTATTTATAAGATAAAAGCCTGAACTTAACAATAGTAGGCATAGGTTTGAAATCAAAAGAAAACAAGCATTTCCAAATTTACTGTCTTCACCTAGCTCTAGGAAACTGTTCCCAAAGGCATGGAATATGAAAATCTCACTTTCCCCAGCACAAGTTCACTGCTTTTCTAACAAGCCAACAAGTTTCCACTTGTAACTCGGTCCCAATGATGGCTGTAAGGTTGTTCCATCCACATTCCAGATTTTTTTCTCTTGACTGCTCAAGACGTTTCTAACCTCAGGATTAGAAAAATGGCATCAAGCTGTACCTGATGGAAGCAGAGCTGGCAAAGTGAGGAGCCTCCTGCTCCGAGCGCTCTGTTTAGGGAAATCCCAAGCTGGTCTAATACAGAAATCATCAGATGAAGCAGATGTGCTTCTTATCCATATATGCAAGAAAATGAGGAGACAAACCTTAATATATGGTGGTAAAGCAATCCCAGCAGTGAAATCTCTTCATTCCACAAAACTGTAAGGGTTGTTCACGTTTATGGATAAATAAAACACTTTTATCCTAAAGACCAACGTGAGGCAGACAAGAAAACCAAACTCATTTTATAAGAGTGGTTTGGGTGACCCCCAGTACCTGAAATCCAAGTCTCCAGACCATTTTAACACAAGGCAAGGGTAATGCCATCTGTACCAGCTGGCTCCAGTTAACACCTCACCTTTATCAGCTGTAGAAGCACTTCCTGGTGGGCTGAGAACCACCCACCATTCATGTCCCTGCTGACTCACACAAATATTAATCAGCCTTTAAAAGGTGCTGTTCCACCACGTTGTGCAAATTACAACCAACTCAGAGAGATGAGGAGAGCACAGTGAGGGATCTGACAAGGTACACCTGGAAATGCAACAGAATATTCACTATTAAATAAAAGCAGGGTGAACAGTCTAGCAGCTCTTGTGCATTTATGTAAAAATATAATTGCAGTTTAATAATATTAAGAATCATAGAATAGTTTGGGTTGGAAAGGACCATAAAAGATCATCTACTGCCATGGGTAGGTACAGAATACAGATTTGAGATAATCCCTATTGTCCAACTCCTTCTCCTCCTATTCAGACCATAAGATTAATATCTCAGGACAATTTGCTCCCCTTATCTGCCTCGGTGCCAGCCTCCAAGGCAAGAGTATTTACATATCATTTTAGCACTGGCCATTTCACTGGGAGCAGTTTATCAGGGAGCCTAAAAGAGGAGGAGGATCACATCCTGCTGCCCTTCCCTCTGGCAGGAATACAGGAGGCTAAGAAAGGCTCACAGCAGTTTTCAGCAGGAACACCTTGCCAGGCTGCAGGACAAGATTAAAGACTGCAGACAAGCCTACTGTTTCTATAGGAAACAACTGTTTTGATGGAAAAGCTGGACAGTGGACAATACAAACTGAACACATTACCTTGCACAGAACCAAACCACCCTCCTTCATGAAACCCTTACATCCCTGCTTCCAGAGGTGCCTCAGGCTCCTTAAATGCTGCCTCCACTGGAGGAAATGCTGCCCAGATCCTTCTTGTGAGGTGATTTTTATTAACCCTGCCCAGCATTACAGCCGAGCAGCATCAACATGCCCTGCTCCATCCCAAGCACTGTGGATACACATCAGAAAGTGTCTGCATCCCTGTTAAAATCACAGGAAAGTCAGGATCAAGTCCAACCTTATTCTAAGCAGCTAAGCTAGGTGTGCACTTACAACCAGACATGTCTGTCACCTGTAAACCTCCAAAGCAATTATCATGGTGAATTATACCAAGGCTACAGCAGGAAAAAAAAAAATCAAACTGTGTTACCTATTAAATTGCTTTAGGCACTGTCATACACAAGAAGAATGAATGAAATTATCTAGGGAAGCATTACATGAGTTTTTCCCCATTAAAAAAGCAGGCAGGCAGTCACAGAGGGCTCCCAAAGAATTGCTGGATGAAGAAATCTCTGTACAGACCAGTCTCCACATGAAGGAAAAGCCTGAGATAAATGCAGCAAGAAACCCACTATGGATTTCAGGCTGAAAATTGTGCCTCTGATTAAACCCTGACACCAAGAACTGAAAACCTCTGGCTGCTCTCACCACTGCACCTGCCTGCTCACCAGGTTTTTGCTCTGCCACTGGAGTGACCCCAAGTGTGCCCCCCCTGCAGATACCCTGGATCACAAAGGCTGTCCCTCCATCCTTCCCCAGAATTCACCACCTGCCACGCTCATTCCCACTTTCAGCAAAGAAAGGGAGCAGTTTTACCTGAAGGAAAAAAACTTTAAAGGTGTTTTCAGACAGCTGAACTCCCCTGAGTCAGGCATTTATCTTTTAAATCAAGTAGAGATGTCACCACAATCCTTATTGTTTAAAAAAAAAAAAAAAAAAAAAAAGGAAATATGCTGAATTTCAAAAAGGAGCTATTGGAAATCACAGCATAAGAAGTGAAAAGCTGATATTACCCAACTGATATCTGGGGAATAAAATGTCCAAGATGAATCAGATGAGGAATTATGAGATTTTCTGCATAAACCAAACAACAAGCACTTAAATTTCCAGCTCTTTGATACAGACACTGTATTTGACAGCCTGTACCCCAGTGTCTCCCCCAACACAGGCACACAGTGAGCATTCAGCATTTTGAAGCTAAAATGAAGCATTTGTCAATTAGATCCTCAGAAAGTCAGTCATTTATCCCAAAACATGACATCCACTAGCATTATGGACTAAAACCCCCTGAAGCTAAAAGCAGATCCTTTATCAGGAGAGCAACACCTAAGCCTGAGCTGAGGAACCCCAAAGCACACAAATCCCCTGCCTGCCCCAAACACAGCACCAGCAATAAGGGAGAAATGGGATGCCACTCTTTCAAGGCTGCTTCAGCACAGGATGTTTCCTCCTCACAGCAATTTCAAAGCTGTTGAAGTTCTTCTCAGTAATTCCCAAATTATTTCCAGAAGTGATTTATAACAGGCCCAGGGACAAAAGCTATGAACAGCACAAGAGTCTACTGAAAACCTGACCTTTGGGGTTTTGCATTGATCCCCCAGCCTCTATTGGTATTTTCCAAGAAAATCCTATACTTAAATCTCACTTTAGTATAAACAGCCATAGAGTTTCCAGCTAAAGAATCTGCTATAGGAATTAAATGCCACACTCCTCCCTGAAAATTCAGGTGACTAGAACCTCAAAGACTCAAGATTTCAAAAGCTGTGCTATAATTCCAGCTGCTTTTACACAATCTGGCTCCCACTTCATGTACCTATTACAATATCCTGGAAATGCTCCTCAAAAATGCTGCCAAAATCTGTGACAGAAACATTAAAAATGTCCTTAAAACCCCCAACAAAACAACAAAAAGCCTCACAACCACTTTGAGGCCCAAGGTTTTAAGCACAAGTCATCCGCTGGAAAAAACATGACATTGAAATGAAGGAAAAAAATACAAGTGAGAATGCTGCAAAACTGCTTATTTCAACACCCAGCTGATTTTATTGGTTCTGCAATCACTTTTTCCTAGGTTTGGCCTGCTGGGTGCATATTCCACTAAACAAACATGAAGAAATAAAGGTGGTAAAATTCACTTTAAGTGATTTCACGAGTTGGAGTTAAACACAACTGCATTTATTACTCAAAAATTCCCAGCCCAGAGAGCAAGGACACAGCCTAACTCCAAACTCCTATCAAACAGCTCAGCAGCTCAGCCACAGCCATGAAATTATTAAATATGCATAGGAATGTGCCTGAAATAAAAGCACTGAGAGCAGACTTCATCTGACATGGATTTATACATTATCTAAAAATCCCATGTATTTTTATATATATATATATATGTATTTTACATATATATATTTATATATGTAAATAAATCATATGTAATCCCCCCCAAATGCCATGCCACTGAAAAAAGGGAATTCCTGGGAAAAAAAGGGAATTAAGAAAAAAAAAAATTTCCCTAAGAATGGCTGTAAAGGGTACAAAGCTGGTAAAATAAGCTAAACTGCAGTGGTGTGAGCCCAAATTTAGCCTTGGTTTATCTGGCAAGCCCTTTGTGGAGGTTACATGAGGCTCCTTGAGCTCTCATCCAGCACTCCCTGCTTGTTTATTTATCAAAGCTCATTATCTGAATGACTGAAAAAACACACAAAAATCCATTTTTATTAATCTGAGCAGGGGAAAAAATACGCTTTATGTGTTTGCTGTGGTTTTTGTTCTGTTTTTACTGCACAAAACCCTTCCTTCCTCCTCCCCTGAGGAGTGCTGGTGCTGCCAGTGCTGGGGACAGGGGACAGCACATGTAAACAGTAAAGACCAGCAGTGCTTGTGATGACTGCAGTGACACATTCCTGGGATTATTCTGCAGGAAAGGAACTCAGATTGGCTCCAGAAAGAAATCAGCTCTTTATCTGGAGTGTGAACCACGTAACCCCGCTGTAACAGTGAGAGTGGGAGCAGGAATTCTCCATCCCAAACTTGCAGAGCTCCCTGGAGCTTGGCTGGGTGACTCAGCTCCCTCCTGCAGCAGGGAAGGAATAGTTAAATTCCTCTGGTTTTATTCCCCAAGGGCAGCAGTGGCAGCTGTGAGTGGGCTGGAAGGAGGATGGACACAGACAGGGCTGGAAAAGCCAGCATGGGGCAAGAGACACCCAGAGGCACCTCAGAGCCACCAGCAGTGGCACCTGGGGACAGGGCAGTGACACCTGGAGCCACAGCTGAAGGAGAGCTGTGTCAAGTCCTGTGTTGGGGAAACAGGGCCACACACACCTCAGCAATCATTACTGCATAGAACCAGCTCCATCAGCCACCAAATGCTGTCAAGCCCCCAACACCAAGCTGGTTTTCCATCAGTTCTTCCACACAAAAACAACCTGTCTCCATGCTTTACCACACTATTTATGGGCAACATCACACTGACACTGCTCATTCTCAACCTGGGGGCCCTAAAAATACAGACCAGGCACGCTCGGATCACACTCCATGTCTTCTTTATTTGGGGATGGAAAGGGATTTGTTATCAGTCAATTCCTGACATACTTTGTGAGGGTAGAGGTTAAGGCAAGCTGTGACAGGAACACACCCTGTAAGAATAAAGATGAGGAGCTTCACCTTAGCACCTCAGCCTGGTTACTGCAGCCATCCTCAACAGGCACAGCCTCTGCTCCTGCCAGAGAAACTGCCAGGATGGACTCCAAGAGCAATTTGCTTCAGTGTGCTCACTGGGTGTGCTCATTTCTATTCCCAGCCACCTGAGTGAAAGGATTCCCAGGTGAGAGCCCACAAGGTGCCCACACAGACATTGAGGGCCTGCAGGGATTTCATACTGAAGTTTCAGTGGGACAGTGTGAAACACAACATCTGGGATTGCAATCCATGATCCACAAGGAAATTAAAATTCCATTTTCATGGCAAAAGGCATCCAATCATAGGAAGGAGCTAATACAGCATCATTTAACGGTTACCTAGAACAAAACTATAATTAACACAGCAAATAAATCCCACTTTGTTCTGGACTCCTTTATTTTAAACGCAGCTTTCTGTTCTGTTCCCCCTACAAAAGCAACTCCAGGAAAGTCCTGCTTCCAAGATGCTTCCCTGTAGACCCTCAGACTTCATTCACAAGGGACACAAAGGCCCCTCAAAATCAAGCACTGCTATTTCACCACCCCAAATCAGGATGGGTTGCAAAGGGACCAGATGAAAATTGCCAGTAAAAGCCACCCAACAGGAAGATTCCCTCCTTAAACAAAGGATAACACGAATCCTGGTGCTGCTCTGGCTGAGATTCAGGTGGGAAAAAGTAATGAGTGGTACTGACATCCTGCTCATCTGCAGGAATCAGGAATGCTCCAGGTACAAGGAGCCTCCATGAACATCAAACAGCAGGTGCTGAGAGATGTGCTGGAGCCAAAGGACAAGCCCTGACCTGCACTTTAATCCCCACTGTCCTTCCAGGGGAGATTATTTGCTCCTGCCAGTAAGCTGCCAGCCTGGGAAGGGCATCTGGGGCTATGAACTGCTCTTACACGGCCAGGGAGAGCTCAGGGAAAGGTCTCCTCTGGATTTTTAGCTTCAGCACTGAAGTGGAACTTGGCCACTGTGGCAGAAATACACAGGAGCAGGGCAAGGCAACACTGCACAAGCACCTCAGGACAGAAATAGCACATCTGCCCAGGACTGTGATATCTTAATCAGAGTTAAACAGAATGAAACCAGCTGCCAAATTGGAAAACAAAGTTTTACAGCCTTCATATAAAACAGCAGCCATTGTGTTTCTGTTTCACAGGCACAATTGAACTCAAAAATGTTCAGATTCCACTACTAAACATATATATGTATCTACATATACACATATACATAACATACATATATATATAATACATATATATTTGTTTTAATTTGGGCATCTCTCAAAGTGCTTTCCAGAACAAGTTCTTCCACACTATCAGCTCTGTTTCCTGAAGGAAGGGGGCACTCAGAGCAGCAACAAGGCTTTAGATGACTGCAGTGCTGTCTGCTCAGCCTCTACTTAGCACAAATTCTCCTGCCTGCTTTAAGTTAAAAATAGAGTCAGTTCAAAGGGCTGCAGGTCAACAGCATGAGCAGGTGATTCAGTGGCAGACAGCAGTCAGGAGACACACCTGGGGCTCTGCAGGGCCCCAGAGTGAGGAGGTAAAGCAGGTGGCAGTAGTAAAATGTGGCAATAATCTCAGGAATGTTTCAGTCCCAACATAAAGCAAACCAACTGCAGGATTTCGCTTTTCACTCCCCACCCTTTATGTTCACAAGACCAAGAGATAATCAGGGGCAGAAAGGGAAGGATTCCCTCAAGTTTTGAAGGCAGCCAAACAGACTCCCAGCATTTCCATGCCTCTGGTGCATACACAGAGAAATAATCAAGCTGTTTACACATCTTTATGCACAAACATACATCTCTCTGATCTGATCCCAACCTGCTCTTTTCAGAGCCTGTCATTCCCAAATAACCTCACCCTGAGTCACCTGGGAAGCTCTGCAGATACCCAAACTGAAAATAAAGAGGTTTTTTCTGAGAACTTCAGTTCCCCTCCTTGAAGGCCCCATCCCCACCTCACCCAGGAGCTGAAGTTCAGCTCTGTTCACAGCAATGTTCTAATCTCAATTACTACAATCTGCCCTAAGCAGTGACTTTCCAGCTAACTCAGAAATAGCCAGGAATTTTGAAGACTTAAGACATGCTAAGATATTTTTGAGAGATTGGAATCAGATACAAAAATAACATATTTTGGCCAGAACTGCTTGCATTCAAAGGCATTTCACTAACAGCCAGGTGACCCCACAGAGACAGTGCCCTGCAAACAAGAGCTAAAAAGAGGGTCTTCACTCCCAGGGACTGCTTTTAAAACATCTTTTTTCAGAAGGAGTCCTTTAGTGTTGCCTTCTTCTTCCTCTGACCCTTGGGAAACAACCCTGCCACGCACAAATCTACATGGAATTAAAAATATCTCTCGTTAACCCTTGAACAGCACAAGGCTGCCCAACCCATGCTGGAAACCTGAGGAAATTCCTGGCCAAACAGCACAAAATCAAAGATAACACCTTCTCCTGAGGGCAGTAATTAGCCTCTTTTTATTAAAACAAACTCTTCATTGACAAATTTAACAAGTCAGGGTGTAAGAAAGCTCTGGGGAGACCTCACTGTGGACTTTGAGTACCTAAAGAGGCTTTTTACAAGGTCAGATAGTGACAGCACAAGGGGGAACTGTATTGAAGTAAAAGAAGGAAGATTTAGATTAGACTTTGGGAAGAAATTCTTTATTCAGAGGGTGGGCAGGCACTGGCACTGCCAGAGCAGCTGTGGCTGCCCCTGGATCCCTGGCAGTGTCCAAGGACAGGCTGGACACTGGGTTTGGAGCAGCCTGGGACAGTGGAAGGTGTCCCTGCCCGTGGCAGGGGTGGCACTGGATGAGGAGGGGACAAGAGGACACACACAGGGAGAGGGAAACCAGTGACAGCCAGGGAGGAAGAGCAGCCTGAGCAAGGAAACCAACAATGTGCAACCCAGGATGAGGCAAAACAGGTGATTTTTCAATTCAAGTCAGGTGAGAGAAGACAAAATTTTAATTTCTCTCCAAGGCCTGAGCACAAACTCCTGAAATCTGTGAAGAGCAACACAGGGTCAATTTTAACAGCTTTAGTAATTAAAACTGGAGAAAAGCTAAACCTTGTATCCTCCACAAGCATAAACTCAGATTTTTCCCTGCAGGACACAGAGGTCGAGGCATAAAAGCTGTTGCCTTGCCAACATAAATATTTCTGTATCTCTGAACAGAGGAGCTTCTGAGTTGGGATGTTGCATAAGGAACAGTTGGGTCAACATCCCAGTTTCCCAGGCATTTAACCCCAGATATGAACATGAGCCCAGGAGGAGCAGGAGATATCCCAGGCACTCTGTCACTCTGTCACTCATCCCAAAGAAGGCTTTGGGCTTTGGGAGCCCTTGGTTTTGGGAGCAGGGAGAGCATCACCTGTGCAGCTCATAAGGGTTAAGGGCCACTACTGATTTCTCAGGATTTAGCCTAAGAAAGTAAGTGATATTTAGTGGTGAGAACAAACAGTAACTCATTAAGGTGAAATATTGTGCTTTTAACACCCAAATAACATCTGCACCCACAGAAGCAGCAGAGAAACTAAGGAGGGAGTCAGCTCCATAAATGCCTTACACATCCCTACAAATCAAATCAAATCCAGATGCACTGAGTGGTTCAGCACCCACTTCTCCAAGAGTTTTCCCTTATGTTTAATACATTGGCACTGCTGTTAAGCAACTGTTTGCATGGGAATAAGAGGGGAAAAAAATTGCATCAGTAATGCAGAACCCTCTTCCCAAACCCCACACATGTATATGTATATACACATCAAGTCCTAAAGCAGCACTTTCAGGAATCCAGATTCTCTGTCAAAGGAGCCAGACAAGCTGACTGACAAATGCATGCAAACAAAGAGGGATTATAAATCACTTGGAAGCACCAGGAGCTGGCAGCACTCAGCACAGTATTTGAGCTCCCCTTCATATCTAAGTAGCAAAACATCAGCATCTAATCCTTCCAAGTAGGGAAGATCTGCTGGGAGGCTTCATTCACAAAATGGGAGCTGGGAAGAACAAGAACCCTTTACTAACACTGGAGTTTTCCCAAGAAACTTTGAATTTATTTCTTATTAAGTACCTTCAAGGATGAAATTAACTTCCCCAAGCTCAGCAGTTGAGACACATCATCAATTCATTTAAAAATCAAAGTTCCTTGATATAACCAGAACTGACATTGCTGAATCTTTAATTCAATCGCTCTCTCTATCTACAGGCTAGTGAAAATAAAGGTACAAATAATGGGTGTCAGGCAATATAGAGGGAACATTTCTCAAAGCAAGGAGACAGACTTTGAGTACCACCCACGTGGAACATTTACAGGCAGGAAATACAGAGGTGCCTACCTTGTAAACCCCAGGGACTGCACTGACATTACAGCCAGATCCTACAGGGCTCCTCATAAAGCCCTTGCTCTAACATCTCAATACATGGAGAGATTTACTCTGGGTTATCCCTTCAGACAAGTGACCTTTACATCTTCATCTGGGCAGCCTCCACAGAACCCAGAACATGAGAACAAGTACGGAGCATGAGGTTAAATGATGACTCAAGTGAACCCACTCCACGAATATCCCTCCAAATGAGACCTGTTGACCAAGTGACCCTCGTGACAAACATGCTGCCCTGAGTCCCTGCCTGTCCCAAAGCCCTTCCAGCTGCTCCTGCAGCCCAACAGCTGCACTGCAGCTCTCTCTGCCTTGCTTCCCTTCTTATTCCCAAAGGAAACCTCAATAAATAACAAGGGCGACCATTAATGCCGTCTGTGATGATCAAAAAAAGATTGCAGAAAGCTGCAGAGCGCTGCTTGCTTGTTCTCTGGCTGGCATTTGCCGCCTGCTTTGCGTTAGGGAAACATTTGGTACTATTTTGTCAATAAAGCACAAGTATTTGTCACACACTGTCATTGTGTACCAGCCTGAACCATCAAAAATCATCAAGCGCCCCCTTTTAAACTCCCATCAAGATAATAGCTTTATGTTGGATGCTTTTCATGAACAAAATAGATGATAGTTCCATGGGTTCAATACACTGACATTTCTTTTTCCTCGCACATGAAAAAAGCCATTCTGTGGTTTTTGGCAGAATCGCCTCTCGCTGTGTGTTTACTGCAGTTGCCATGGGGAAATCCCAACACCACTTATCAAAAGTAACACCAGCACATTAACAGTCTGCATTAATGATTTCTTGTTAAATCCTATGCAGCACAAAGTGAAAAGGAATATTCAGGCATTTAAAACATGTGCTGCTCTCTGCTTTCCAAACACCGATTCCTGAGGCTATGGCCATGCCAAAGAAAACCCCAGTACACTCCATCGTTTTACACTCATTATTTGGTGACTGGAGAGTTGTACTTGGGCAGTCAGTGCTCAATTGCTGCTGGTCATCAGCTCTGTAGGGTCAAAATTAGCTCTGCTGTGCAGCAGAGAGCCAAACTGCTCGTTCAAGTAGGCTCAAGAGGTTCTTCAGTGTGATCTAGGAATCCAAGACCTGGATGCAGCCCTGCTAATGAACTGACACTGCTTTGAAATTGTATTTTGTGAAATGGGAGTGATGGCAGGTTCTGGCTGCTTCACTAGAGAGAGTAAGGGTTCAGCATCTGGTACCAGTGATTTCATTTTGCAGGGCAAAATGACCATTACGTCCAGCAAAGAACTGCAGTCAAGTCATGCAGCAACTATGAGCAACTTAAAACCCTCCTCTGGTCTCAGGAAAAAGCTCATCTGCCACCTCACAGACAGACTCCACCTCTGAAAAACCACTAACTGCAGACTCACCAGGATGAGCAAAGAGTTCCAGAGGATCCCAGTGCTCCCCAGGATCACAGAATCGTTTAGGTTGGACAAGCCCTCCAAGGCCATTGGGCTGAAGCAATGCCCACATTGTCCCCAGCCCAGAGCTCTGAGTGCCATGTCCAGGTGTTTCCTGAACACCTCCAGGGACGGGGACTCCAAACCTCTCTGGGCAGCCCCTTCCAGTGCCTGACACCCTTTCCATGGAGAAATTCTCCTGGTGTGCACCCTGAGCCTGCCCTGCCCAGCCTGAGGCCGTTCCCTC
>JAOTQP010000362.1:1111590-1125907 GCA_026413545.1 Cichladusa arquata | reverse complement strand
GGGGGGTGGAGGGAGGGCTGGAAAATTCACTTCCTTGCTTTTGCTGTTTTAACTCCAAAGCTAAGCAAGCCCAGCTGCTCAGGAAATACCATTGGAATGAACACATTATTGAACATGGAAGAATCAATCGAGATTGCTGTCAAAAATTTCACATGCTGCAAGCAGGCCAGCAATCAAAGGGCTCTTACGAAATACTTCTCAGCCATGTTGAACAATTTCATCTTTCAAAACTCGGGCACATGATCAAAATTTCTTAAAAAAAAAAAAAAAGAAAGAAATCACAGAAAAAAAATAACTGAATTAGAGGAATTTCACCAGGAAGCCAGGAGCTATTTTTTGTTATTAACACCTGACATAACATGACTGTTCTCTAGGTATTGCATTTCTTCCAGACCAAATGAAGAAGAAGAAAAAGAAGTTGTAGCTAAAGATTACTTCTTCCCAAATAGCAAAGCCCACTCATTTTGTGACTGATTTCATCCTGGATTCTTTTTACTGACACATTTGCTGACAACACACATTGACTCTCTTAAAGGGCAAATTCAGCCAATTTTGCTGTAAAAACTTGAACCCCAGGGAGGTTTCTCTTTGTCAGCTGACAGTGATGAACAATTTGACCACACCAGAGCTGATCAGGGCTCTTCTACAGCCATGATGAGGAAATTTCAGGGCTTGGAGCAACCTGGGATAGTGGAAGGCATCCCTGCCCATGGCAGGGGGTGGAATGAGATGAGCTTTAAGGCTCCTTCCAACCCAAAGCACTCTGGGATTTTATACCAAGTTTCCCATGTCCTGATGCAACAGATTGGTTTGTTTATGGTTTTCCTGCATTTTCATAATGCTGTGCCACTCTGAAGTTAGCACCTGCAGAAAGTCTGTTCTTCCTTCCATCAACAGATGGAATGTAACTGCCTGTTCAGCTCCTTTTCCAAGCAAATCATTTGGATTCTTATTTATTTCCCCAAAAGAACCTTTGGGTGGCCTGCATCATCTGACAGTTCAGACCTTGCAGCACACAGGACACTCTGAACTGATGCTGTTCTTGCAGATTCTCTATTCCTCCATTACTAAGCTGAAATAACCAATTTTTGCTGGGTTTTTCTTGTTTTTCCTCTTAACTTGGTTGACTATAATGCATTATCACCTCATGGACTTTAGCTCTGGGATATTCCATTTGACAGTACCTGAAGTTTTTAGTTTCTTTAATACATGCTATCACGTGCCTTTAGTTACTGAAATGTTCCCAGAAAAGGGGCCATTTCATTCAAAAACTCTGTATCTCCACAGGAAATACAAAATGAAAAATACTGAAAAATGAACAACCAACCCTCAGGGTAGGGTGTATATCCAAGAGAAAAATCCCCTCAAGCACCTCCTCTTTTCCCTCCTTACCCTAACATCCAGAAGATACAAAAATAAAACCTTCCTAATTCTGTGACCACCATGAATAGAAAAACATATTAATAACCACTATTATCCATTTCTGGCACCTCAAAACACTGCCCCAAATGTACATTTGAAGCCTGGCTCAAATAAATTGTTGCATGAGGGCGATATTGTGCATGCTTCCATTTATAACCCAGATAGAGGGGTTGAGTAAATTTCTTATAAAAGCAAATAATTACAGAAAACTTAAGCCCCTTGCTGCTCCTAATTTGAACTGTTCTTCCAGCTCGAAGCCACAGCATTTGCTAATGGCCTGGATTACTTAGCAGAAATTAAGTTTTGTCTTAGAGTCTCTCGAATTAATGACCTCAGTGGGGAATAAGCTTTGTGAAGAAGAGTCCTGAGGATGCTGGCAAACACAAGAAAGTAAAGAGAACACAGGTTTTGAAGCTGAAGATTAAAAGGCTGCTTTAAAATTAAGATTATTTATAACAGATGAAAGCTGAGCAGATAATGCATTTGCCTTCCTGAGCAGAGAGAATGCGCTATGTCAAAAATTCATTCAAAAATTCAAGTCTTGTCCACCTAGAAAAACAATGGAGGTCTTTATTTTCCCTTCCCTTCTTATCAGGAACGGATTTTCAAGTATGCTCCTTCAACTTTTATTATGGCTTTTATGTCCAAGTCAAATAGTTTGCACTTGGCATACGTGAAACTAAATACTGACAGTTATTGACTGTGAAAGGAAATTCTTAATTGGATGAATTACACCCTCTTGATTCAAACAATTCTGTAGAAATGTTAAATCACACACAATTGCTTGCACCATGATTCCCATTTTTTATTATACAGCTCAAGTTCCCAGAATTTTACCCTACCTCATTGAAAAAAAAAATAGATTAATTGAGTAAATTCATATCAAGATTTATCGGTTTCTTGCATTTAGGCATTTTTAAGGTGTTTGGCACTTCAATTAACTTGTAATGTTATGAATTGCACAATCAGAACGCTCTTGAATAATGTTTAATTAAGACCCAAATGTCACAACAAAGGTTATCAGAGGTGTATTTAAAAGCATATTTTACTTGGGAAAAGCTCAATCTTGATTCAAGCTCAAGAAGTGATTTGAAATTCAGTGAACTGGGGGAATTACTGAAGTAGAAGGCACAGATCTTTGAAGAAATACTGAACTCCAGAATATACAGCTTGCTGAGCAATTAGTATAAGTAATTCTGACCTGTCCCTTTTCCTTGTTCCTGTTCCTTGCTTTCTTGAAATTGGGATGCTCATAGCATAAGGAATATTCTCAGGAGAGAAATCTTGTGCTTTGTTTTCCCACCAAACAAGCACCTCAAGGAGAAAACTGCCAGGTGAAGGTTCCAACTGTAGCTGGGACTTTTTACAAGTTAAAACAATCTGGGTTTTATGCAGCAATAACTGAATTATGTTCTTCTGTCCAAAAGGAAGGAGTGAGGTCTCAGATGGCTGCCAACTAACTGTACCTTGGTAAGAAGCACAGCAGTGCAAAATTCTTTACCCACCTTACATTTCTCTGGTCTTTCTTCACCAGGCACAATGTGATTAAAGTCAAGAACATGAAGAAAACTTGTCTTTGCAATTAATATCAAAGAAAATTATTATGTGATCACAAGAGGGTGAGAACACCAAGAGAAACTGGCTTATCTAAAATTTGTGTTTTACCCTCAGGTTGGTGATTACAGTTCCTCTGACTGGAGACCACCTGAACCTCTGAAGGGCCCCAAAAGACACAAAACCTGTGACTGATTAATCAGGATTCAATAAACTACTGCTGAGATTGGCCAAACCATGCAGTGCAAAGCCTGGCCCCTGAAAGCAGGGACAAACCTCTGGCCCTTCAACCAGCCAGTATTAGGGAAGTTTGGGAAAATGGGATGCAGCATCTGCACAACATTTTACTGAATTTGGCAGGTCTCAGCTGCAAACAACCTCAACAGGTTTTGAAGCCACAGTGTTAGATGTGCTGGGTTAGAGCCACAGAGGAGCACCGAGGCTCTGCTGTCACCCTGAACCTGTCACCCTGCACCATCAGCAGGCAGACATGGCTTTTCCAGGAGCAGCTGGGAACCTGGAGCAACAACTGGGGAACCTGGAGCAGAAAAGGCTGGGCAACCAGCAGCAATCTTGGCTTGCTTGCCTCCAGCAACTCTCACAAGAGATCAAGATCACATTCAGAGGAGTCAGGGAAGCAGACACAGGTACCTTGGCAATCCTTCAGTGTCAAGCCTACAGCTCAGTTCCCAGTCCCTTCCTTCCTGGGCCAGCTGGACCTAATGTGGGTTTCATTCCTCCTCCAACCTCAGCTGGCATGGATATCTTCGTTTACACGGTGAGGGGGAAGCAACAAGACAGAAACCTACTTGGAACAGACTTGCAAAACACCAGAACTTGGAGAGCAGAGCAGAGCTAGAGAATGGGAAATACTTTCTAGTATTTCTCGTATCTATCCCTTTCATAACAATCTGTGTGGTATAACAAAGTGAGAGAATAAAGCAATTGGAGACATTTTCCCCCTCCTAACAAGCACACACAAATGATGAAGGTTCAAGCTTAAGAAAACAAACAAAAAAAACCCCCCTAATCTTAACATATTAATGTTACATGAAAAAAAAAATCTCATTAAAGCCACAGCAATATTGCAACAATGCCTCCTGATAGAAGTAATCATATATTAATAAGCCTAAATCATTTTATACTGGAATATCACTTACAGAAGAGAAGAACCATGTCCAAAATAACATTCTTTAAAGACACTGAACCCTCTTCTTTACATATTTTAAAAGCAAAAACAAACAACTGCTGGGTAGCAGAACTAAAGGGGCTTTACATCAAACACCAGATATTACTGTGTGGAAGCAGAGGTCACTCCATCATGTGCTCCCCATGTGAAAGGCTCCTGGGTTGAGTTCCCAGTACCTCCCAGTGAGAGGAGGGAGGGAGAACTCGTGTGTCCTTACCTTTAGACAAAGTGCTGAGTGCTCTGCCTGTAGGAAACACTTTACCCCAACACCTTTCCAGTTTCCAGAACTTTTCCTGTCACTCCAGGCACTGCTCTCTCTCCACTTCCACCCAGAAAACACAAGAGTTAAACCAGCAGCAGCACCAAAGCCTGGGTTTGATTTAACATAGAACACAGGTATCCATCCCTTCATGCTTCTCCTCTAATCCCTCCTTTTTATTTGCCTATAAAAAAGCCTAATTACTCAGCTGCACCATTTTCTGCAAAAACATTTGAAGACTCCCACAAGATGTACAGGCTTGTTTAAACACCAGGTAATAGCAGCATGTAAAAGATTCATCCTTCCATAAAGTTTCACACAAGATGAAATTCCAAGGCATAACTCATCCATTAGCAAAATTAGCAAGCCTAATGTACGGATCACCTAAACTCCCACTTCAGGGACTGCCAAGTTTTTATCTCTTCAACAACTTCCATGACAGCTTTCCTTAAATAGCTGAAATTTCAAGTACTTTCCAAGTAAAACACAAATTGTGAATCACAGTATAATCATAACTATACAATAAAAATCATCTTAATACAACTACCAGCACTTCCAGGTCGTTCCCTCTGTACACCATTATTTTGTAAGGATGCCACAAGACATTTTCATTTAATAAAAACAAACAGATAAAGTCAGGATTTTCTAGCATTTAGTCCAATCAGAAAAAGATTCAAAGCCAACTTCTGGGAGAAACTCAGAGTTACTCCTAAAAACTGAATTTTCTGTTTGATCCAAAGAGTTTGTTCTTCACACGGGCCTCAGCGAGCCACTGAGAGTAAAAAGTTCTGCTCACAACTGGCATTTTCACATATTGGAAATGCTGATTCATGCATCTGAAAAACTTAATTCATGAAGGTGCTGAAAAACACCTAATGAAGTGTTCATTAGTCACTTCAAGAGCTCCTGTCTTCTCCAATACATACAGTTTGGGCTCCAAATGTTATTGAATATGTATATTCCTGCTTTACAGCTAATTATAACCTCTTTTACTGCTTTAAGTATTTATATTCACAGTGGAAAGAAAAAAAAAAACAACTCATGCAGTTTTGCATGTATTCATTATTTAACTGTTCAGCAAATCTAATGCTAAAGGTTAATCTTGAGACAGGGACCAGATGTTCAGTTAGAAGGAAAATTTTCTCAAGAGGAGATACCCAGGAAGTCTGTCTTTCCAATCTGCTCCAGCCCACAGAATTTCCCACCACACTTATCCAACTGGGAAAAACTATGACTCAGCCTCCAATTTAACCATGTACAGAGCAGAAATATCAACTTTGAGGGCTGCAGCACAGAGCCTGTAAAGCACCTGGAGCATGCATAGCATCCTAAAGCACTTAGGTGAGCATCATACCAAGCACACACAGCACCCATCAACAACATGATTCCTGTTGCAAGCTTCAGAAGGAACTTTTAATTCTCTAAAATCTGAGCCATTGAGTTGTTTCAGCTTAAATGATAAAAAGAGCACTTGCTCTGCATTCTAACCAGCAGAACATCTCACAGGTAAGGTTAACACCAGTGGATAAGCTTGCTAAGTCTGCTCCAGATGAGCAGTCCCAGCTCTCTCAGCCCCTCCTCACTGAAAGATGCTCCAGTCTCTTCATCATCTTTCAGTCCCTCACCAGCTTTGCTCCAGTAAATCCATATCTTACTTTTATAAAGCAGCCCACAACTAATAGCAGGAAGCCCAAAGGAAGGATCAGCTCCCTCTGTGTCTTTCAGAAAAGGAATCCCATCACAGTCTGGTTTGGGTGGGAAGGGACATTAAAGACCATCCCATTCTATCCCCTATCATTATCCCAGGCTGCTCCCAGCCCCAATGTCCAGCCTGGCCTTGGACACTGCCAGGGATCCAGGGGCAGGCACAGCTGCTCTGGGCACCCTGTGCCAGGGCCTGCCCACCCTCAGAGGGAAGAACTCCTCCCCAATATTCCAACTAACCCTGCCCTCTGGCAGCAACAAAATTGTGCCTTTCCCTCTTAAAGCCATGGCAATCATTAGGAATAAGTAACCTAAGGCTGAGGTGAGGCTAAGGACAGGCTTAGCATGGGCTACCACATACGTTTCTTGTCTCCAGGAGAATTTTACTTCATGCTGCATTTAACCTCTTGTACTTGGCAAATCTTGAGAAATAAAACCCCCACTTAGGCAAACCCACAAGAACAACCCATTATCACAACACACATGGCTAACTCACAAACACCACCAAGCTCCCCCTGGCTCCAGCTCAGCGTTTCCCAATTGCCAAAATGAAATGTATATCCATGTATCTCTACTGGCAAGCATCCAGCTGCAGATGCTAATAGATTTTCAGTTACTTGCAACAGTGGAAGGCTGTGTTTCAAAATGAGGATAAAACATCTATCCCCAGAAAGAAGAGGATTAGATATTCATTTAGGGGTTTTCGTATTAAATCCAGATCCTGCTAACGATGGGATGCCCTCTAAACCAATCCTAAATCCCTCTGTGGCCCCAACACGTCCTAAGATATCTTTAATCTATTCTGCAACCCAGCAGGACAGAAGAGCCCTTCCCCAAGCCACTGTGACTGAAGAGGGCAAAACAGACAGCACAAAGGAAAGTTTATGGCTCGTTACACAATCTGTGCTCACCTCCTGCCCTTCCACTAGCCAGGATCCCATTGCAAAGTTCCTTAAAAACAGAAATTATTTGCAGAATAATTTAAAACAGAAAAGAAAGGTGTTTAAAAGCCTGAAAATATAATTTTTATTGGCTAAAAGAACCAAACCTGGGTCCCACATTACTATGATGACAGCTTTATTTGGCCAAATGTTCATAAGACTTCTCTGCTCACACATTGCTTTTTGGGGACAACCACAAGCCTTGCACAAGCTTTGAACACAAACTATTAACAATGCCAATGGCATTATGAGTATCAGGAGAAATCTACCCAAAAGCTTCAGCTGCATTTGGGGTTTTTTCTGGACTGTTTTTGGGCAGAGCACGGCAGCTTCAAGCTGTATAAATCCACCAGGGTAGGACATGTCTTGGCTCAAGTATTTCAACAAACACCTAATTGTATTATCATACTAAGGAATGATGATTTTACTCACCTGACAAGTATTTTTCAATAGCCTCCTGGATAGCTTAAGCTTGCTAATAACACAATTATTGATTAAGACAGGAAAATGTATCAACCAAGCCACAACTTGAAGTGTAAATCTTGAGCCTTGTCCTTTCTGAAGTGCTCCAACCATAGCAAAATAAAACTGACAAATATTTCATTTGGAAAAGCATATTTTATATTTCTCTGGAAAAAGTGTCACTTGAAAATCCACAGCCCTTTCTGAGCTTTACATGAGATACTTATTGAATCCTTAAGGTTGGAAAAGACCTCCAAGACTGAGTCCACCCATTAACCCTGCAGCACTGCAGATTTGCATATCTACAAATATTGCAGGTTCTACAAGCACAGCAACATCAAAGTGTGCTCATCTCCCAGCAAATCCATTGCAGGAAATCTGTTTCCAGCATTTGATACAGGCACAAAAGCCTTCAGTAAGGATCTGCTTCAACCTAAGCATCAATTTCCTTCAAATTGGAAGTACACCTGCCAAGGCAAAAATGCCTCTATTTTATTTTCTTTTCTTTTTCCAAGGCAGGCATCAGGAATTTCATAGCAGCAAGGATTGCTATCACTGGGAACTGATCTGAGAGGTGCAACCAGTGCCTGCCTGCTTTCCCAGGCCATCTCTAGGACAAAATATGACCATTTGGTTACAGCTGTAAAAGCCCATTTCCCAGCTGACCCTCAAACTGCCTCATCAAGGCAACTCCCACACCTGTATTTTCCTCTGTTACCTGTGGTAATGCTCATTTCAGCCATCTCTCCCAAGGCTGTTACAGCCACGTGCTGTCATCTGACCCTCATTTCTTTTGCAGTATTACATGATTTTGCCCAGCATCTTGAGGACTGTATTCAAATGCATGCACTTAGTTACAAGTACAGTGGAATATTTCCAGTCTTACATGATTTTTTTTTAAAACCAGGCAAGAAAAGCAATTTATATTTTATTTTTTACCACCAGTCCTTCAAGGCAGGTTTCAGCAGCACAAGAATACTGCAGGTAATTGAGATTCTCCTTCAGTTCCAACATTGCTACAGCCAATGTGAGGGACAGGAAAGATGGCACTGCTGGAATACCAAAGAGTGGTGTGACCTTCCCATCTAGAGCTACTTTATGTGTCTGTTTTGTGACTATTCCACAGTTCAGGTGAAGGTATCAGCTACCTAAAATTACTTGCTCAGATCCTTGCCCACTGTTCAAACAGAAACCAATTCCTCACTTCCTCATCTGCTTCCCAGTCCAGGAGCATTTATTTCATTTTCAGGTATTTTAAGAATTTTCTGTTAAATTCACTGTTTTTTTTTTTCCTGTCCTTCCTGCCAGCTCTTCAGAAGCCTCTTCTGCTACAGTGAATTTCTGCAGGGAACATTTGTAGGTTCCCTTCCCTATAACTACATTAATTCAACTATCTTAGTGAAGTTTAATGGAATGGCTTCCCATTTTGTTCACAATATCCCAACAGAAGAGAAATGGTGATGTAACACAACAATTAGGTTTTTTCCAAGGCCTACATGTCTGTTTTCCCAACTTTTCCAAAGTAATTTCAGAGGATGAAAACAAACTGCAGGAAAAAAACCCTTTGTCAATCATTTATTCTTAGAGATAAAAACCCATCAAAATGTTCAAATGGAAAAAAAAAATAACAAAAACAAAAGTAACATTGTGTGTGGGTTTTTTATTCACTCCAGTACCCCATAAAAAGCTCTTTTCCCAGTCACAAGGGACCAAAGTGACATTTCCATTGTCTACAGGCAAGACAATTGAATTTGAGGTCTGTTGATAAACACTGAAGAGGAATAAAAAGCTTGCAGAAGCCATGCACTTGCTGGAAGGCAAATCTGAGGATCTGTCAGCCAAAATAAAGATTAACACGTGCCCATGGCCACACACAGACACCAAGATCAGGTGCTGAACAATGGAAAAGAGCCCCAGATATTCCTGCACCAGTGAGGGAACCATTCCTTAGGTCAGGTTGCATTGCAGGATTTGGGATGTTCTGCATAGCAAAGATCAAAGTGTTAAAATTACATGACAAAACACAAACCAGATAAATCCCAAGGGCAGTTTTGTGCCACCAGCTGACAGCGACCACCAAAAACTGGAAAAATGGATTTTCATCCTGCTGGCTGGAAAAAATGCCACCCTGGTGAGGAACGAGAGGAGGAAGATACTGGAGCAATTGCAAAGCAGAGCAACACAAATTCAGGCCCCGACATTTAATTACAAACATGCCAGGCGAGGAAAACAAGGAGGAGCTGCTGCTGCAAGGCCTGGGGTCAGCTGGGAGGGAGGGCCAGGAGGGAAGGAAGCACAACAGGCCTGATAAGATCAGCCTCCTGCCCCCAAGAATCTGAAGCCACTCCAGCTTCCAGCCTAATAAAGAACATCTTTAAAAGCAGGACTGAACATCTACAGAGAGAGCCCAAGCTCACGGAGAAAGGCTCAGCCCAGAGGCCATGCTACAAAACCAGCCTCAAACTCCACTCCTGAAAGGAGAGAAAATACATGTCCTTATTCCCCTGCCCATGGGGACAAGGTGCAATTGGGATTCATTTTTTTAAAGCAATCTCAGTAAACAGCCCCACTCCAAACCCATTTCAGTTATTGAAAAGTACAGGAACACACGATTTCAAAAATCAAAATCATCGTCGTAATCCAGGGAGCTTCCCTGTCTGGAAAGATTTCATCCTCCTGGGAGACCTGGTTAAAGGATATGACTCCTCCATGAGGAGAGGGGCTACTGCTCCTCTAATGAGCTTGGAAAGGAGCCTGTCCCTCTCTGAGCAGTGGGAGTGTCACAGGGCTGTGCAAAACAGGAAAACCAAAGGGATGGCAGTGATGGCTGCAGCAAACCCAGAGTAAGGCCCTTCCTCTCCCAAAGACATCCACAGCTCTTCCAAGACGTTTGAACAAAGGATCATTCCCACTGCATTCTGGAAGCAGATGTTTTCTAATGCCCAACAGTTTGGAAAAATATTATTTAGCTGTTTTGATAACAAAGCCAGGTCTCTTCCCTTGTCTTCCACCTTCAGGTGATGGTTTGAGGTTTAATCTGACATTTTGCAGCAATCCTAAAGTAAAAACAATTATCCCTTCGAGACTTGTTTAGGGTAACTTCACAATTTCAGTCATGTACCTCAGTCCCCCAAGGGTTACTGAACATTTTCCATTTCCTTACTGTATAATTAAACCTTTAGTATGCCATGAATTTCTACCTCAACCCCTCTGCTTTACATTTGTCAACACACTTCACTCTGTCCTCATTCCATTCCTCACATTAGTTTGACCTGGTAAATGACGTTCTTAGCAAAAAAATGTTGTTCTTCTTAAAGTACAAGCTTCTCCAACTCAACAAATATCCACTGTCAGGCAAAAATGTTGTGGAAGAGAAGGGTGACCCCACCAGGATTTTGTTATGCCTTTAAATCCACTAGGAACAATGCATTTAAATTCAAATTAAAACATGACAGAGAGCAAAGTGTCCCCAGAAATAATGGTATGAACTCAGGAAGAAGTGGTAAGCAAGGAAGAACTAATGGAGGGGGAGAGGAAAAGAGCTAAGACACAGAAGGGAATTACACATTACCCAAAATTGTATTTTATGACAACTCAGCTTCATGAAATCTAGTATTGGCAAAGTTGAAATCAAATAAGCAAAGAACAGAAACTCACTATTCTTAAACAGAATTGGGAATGACCTAAAACATCAGTTAAAAACAATAATAAACAAAGATTTTGCTTGTAATTATTCCCTGTACTCTAGAAAGTATTCACACTGTTGTTACCTATGCCACACTTGCTTCTGTGCTGAACACCTTCTAGGAAATGCAACATAGCTGTACAAACAAGCTGTATTCTAGTTGCATAATATTCCAAATTATACTTCTCTTTACATTTGTATAGCATTAAACCTGAAAGAAGATTGCCTTTCCATGGAAGGGATCTGGGAATCCACAGAACCCTCAAAATAGCCAGAAGGCAAATGCTTCTAAGAAGTAGGTCACTCCTGCTGCTTCAAAATTATTTACAATCCCCAAACAACCCGTTGTAAACACAGCCAGCATTAACATCAGGCATTATGGGCAAACCAAGCACGTGCACTCAGAGAGGGGAAATAAAACACAGCATTTCAGCAGTCACTCTCAAATAATAGATAACTCCCAAATAACAGAGGCTGACTCCAAAAAGCCCCTTTCCTTGCACTGAAACAGTAAAATGCAGGCACAGCCTCAGTTCAACGAGGTACGACTGTCCAAAGCGTGTGACACAAAACATCTATGTGAGCTCCACGAGAATTCAGCCTCTTGTTTTGGAAAGCACACATGTGACTTCATTAAAAGAGGTTGTATTTGATACTTCTCACTGTTTTCTAGGCAAGAAAAAGCCAATTACTTCCAAACTTCTGCTTTGCAGGAGCCCAAGACATTTTGCCAGCCCCTCATTAGCTCCAGCTGATACCCACTAACTCTTCTGGGATACCAGCAGCATTTGAAGGACCCAGCCTTCACACATTGCTCTCAATTTTCTGCCAGCACTGTGGCAAATCACTGTTTACAGCCAGCCATGCTACACTGAGGAGCTAAAACCCCATAAATTATAAAAGCCAGTCCGTCAAAGCTTATCTTTATACCTGCAATAACTCCGCAGTGCGACACAGCTCCACTTAGAGTCCCACTCCCCCTCCCAGCTTCACATCACAGCACACCTGGAGCACAGACTCCTTAAAAACCAACAAACTGAGGTCAACTCACAAAAGAAATGTGATTTGCTAATATTTCATTCTGCTGGCAAAACAAGATGCCTCTGCAGCTGTAATTGTCCTTGGAGCTCAGCCATTTACGTGCTTTCACTTTCCAGATAAAAATGACCCTCATCTTTCCAGGATACAGGACCATCAACAGGGAAAAAACATGTCACCAGCACCATTTATCCTACATAGGATACATGTGTGGGGTTACCTAGGATGACCTTCCTCACCACACTCAGCGCAGCACCAGATGGGATTTAAATACACATTCCCCCCATCCTAATACTACTAAGGCATTTCCCGCTGTGGAAAATGCAGGAATTAGTACCTGCTACAGAACAAAGGAATTGTGGTTCAGACCAATTCCTTCCTGAAATGATTTGAAATGGTCATGCAGAAAACAACAGATGATGGAGTCGCTCCATGAAAAACACTGAAAACCAAAATCCCTTCTTAATTCCAACGGTGATAAAAAATTGTGGAATTAAAACTGCACAGGCAGCACCAACACACTTTTTATTTAAAATGTGCTTGTCCCCACAGGCATGCAAGGGGTCTGAACTCAGAGGAACTTTCCCTGGCTTGATCCAAGCAGTTGGCTATCACCAGCTGCAAACCAGGAGACTTCAGGGACCGTACAGAACTCCAGTCCTGTCTGTTTGCTTGAATAAAAATCACCACAGCCCTGCAAAGGTCAAAAGCTTTCTCTCAGAGCCAAGAACTCCCGGTCTGTTTGCTACAGGCCTTACTACTTGACACAAAAAAGAAGTCTGAAGTACCTTGTGGTCTGGAAGGTCAGTGAGGCCAACTACAGGTACCTCACAAACAGAACAGGAGACCTGAACCAGCACATAACTATTTTTCCTTTTAAGTTACCACTGTGCATGACCTTGTCGAAGGAAAAAGACTTTCAAGAGAGATAAACATCAACTGATAAACCAGACCTGGAAGATCCAAGTCCTTTTACTAGAGGCACAGCAGCAGATTGACTGACAGGCTGCAGCCAGGCCAGGGAGGGCACTGTCCCTCTCTGCTCTGCACTGGGGACAGTCTTGGGCACCACAGTATCAGAAGGATCTAAAGCTGTTGGAGCGCATCCAAAGGAGGGACACAAAGATGCTGAAGGGCTCAGAGGGGAAGCTGAATGAGGAACAGCTGAGGTAAATTGGCTTCTTCTCCTGGAGGAGACTGAGGTCAGGGACAGCTCCCGTCTCTGTAACCAGAGTCAGGACCCAGGGAGGAGCTAGGGCTCTGTCAGGGAAGGTTTAGGGTGGCTATCAGGAAAAGGTTCTTCTCCCAGAGCATGGCTGGGCACTGAGCAGGCTCCCAGGGAATGGTCACAGCCCCAGGCTGACAGAGCCCAAGGTCAGTGCTGGGGGAATGCTTGGGCTCAATCTTAAAGGTCTTTCCCAGCCTTAATGATTCCATGACTACATTGCTGCAGAACATGAACTAGGTAACCATGCAAAGCTGTGAGATCCTTCCAAAAGCAGAGGGAAACACAACAAACCAGCAATCTAGTAGATTCTTTCAGGGTACTCATCATACATGCCTGCTATCTTTCATTTTAATTTTCTTCTGAAGTGCTGTTACTCCTCATTGCCTTTCCAAACCACAGCTGACCACAATGGCGATGAATTTGGTTTCAATCAATCTGAATGGCCAAAAGTCGAGTGTTTTGTGCTGTAATTTTAAATTACCTTAGCAAAATTCAAGCCAGTTCTTATTGCAGTCTTGACATGATTTTGCTTAGGTTCTCCTAGCTCTGCTTTCAGGTTGTGTGTATATTCCATAGGGTGCCTGCTCTGTAAGCACAGCTGTATGTAAAATTTAAATACCACTTCCAAATCCCTAGAACGCTTTTCTAGCCTTAGCTAAAATAACCATGTATTCAATTATCACTTATCTCTTAGGAGCAAAATTTCTTTTCATCATTAACCAAGCACGTGTCCATCAATTTTTAAAGCTACAGTTCTTCCAAGGGAGAGAACAGTAGCTGAAAGGGCTTTTATTTTCTTGTGGTGAAGGCATGCTAAAATAGACATAAAACGCCT
>JAOTQP010000362.1:1097668-1111490 GCA_026413545.1 Cichladusa arquata | reverse complement strand
GGAGTAGCGGAGAGCCAGGTGTCCAATTTTTCCTCTTAATGGCTGGAGGCAAAGAGGAAAAATAGCTTTGACCCACTTCTGCAGGAACCCATATGACCACTCTGTGTTAAGCTCACAAGAACACAGAACGTGCTGCTATTGTGTTAATTTATTCTCTGCAGAAAAACAGCTGAACCAAAGGGATTTTTAACTCGCTTCACTTGCCATACACGCTCACCAGAGCTCACCCCGGTAAAAAAATTACATCTGTTTAAAAATATTACTATTTTCAGACAAGTACCATAGTCTTACTGGGAAGAACTGGAATTTAAAAAAATATGGAAATCAGGAATTTTTCAAGCAAGAAGCTTAGATAAAATCCTCACTGTAGCAGCAGTGGCTGTATCATTCCCACCAGGCTTACTCTGCTGCAAAAGCAACACTTACAGTGAATAATCATCAGCATACACATGGAATACTGATAAAGGCTTTGGAGAATACGGAAGCTCATCAGGATAACAGAATTATGAGAATAAAGGCGAGTTATTTACATATATTGAGCTATCCCTTCACATCCAGTTTTGTTTTTATTCTTAAAGCAGCCCATCTTCCAGCTGGTATTTTAGCATTGTAAGGGCACCACCAGATACCTGCATGCAAGCAGAGTAGCTCATAAACTATTTCCAGATTCAGAAAGAACAATATATCTTTTTATAGCACAGGTGAATCAGACATATCAAGCATACTTCCAATTTTTCTCCTTCAAGTTACAGACAGTGAGAAAAGTGCCCTCAAACAGAATGGTTTGGGTGGGAAGGGACCTTAAAGCTCATCCAGTCCCAACCCCTGCCATGGACAGGGACACTTCCACTAGCCCAGGCTGCTCCAAGCTCTGTCCAGCCAGGCCTGGGACACTTCCACAGGCAGCCCCAGCTTCTCTGGGCATCTGTAACAAATCCATTCTTCTCCTCTCTGTCTCAGAAGCCTGAAGAGCCTCACTCTTTCTCTGAGGTCAAACATCAGAGCTGGCTCCCCAGGCTGGCCTCAGCTGACTTGAAGCCTCAGCAGTCACAGACACCTGATCCACAGCAATGACCAAATTACCCTCCTTGGGTCCAGCCCTTCTTCTGTGACACGAGATGGTCTTGAAGGTCCCTGCCAGCCCAAACCAGTCAACTGTGATTTCACTACAGATGTACAAACACCACTGTCCTGGAAGTGCAGTGCCAAAAGCTAGACAGCCTAGAGCAAGGGGAAGGACACCACCACCACCAAGAGCCACTGGAAGCACTGTAACAACCTGCACGGAAGGGCTACGGTGAACTGCACTTCACACACGCTCCAGCTCTCTGCTCCAAACAGGGATGTGGATGATGGCATTAAACAAAAGGCTGACACACATCAGCAGGACTAACAGCAGAGGAGAAGCACAAGGCTTCAAAGCAGATCCCTTTTCCCTTTCTGTTATGGAGGAAGCACACCCAAGTGCACGAAGCAGATGATAATTATAAGTTACAAAAAACCACCTCTTCCTTGCCCAATTATGAGGTGTGGCTTTTAAACCTTCTGGAAGGAGAGAGCCACAGAACTCATCATCAATATCCTCACCAGATCCCTGCACAGAAGACTGACAAGCCAAGTGCCATGAGCAGATGGTTCAAGGTTCAGCAGGAACCACTGTCATATGCTAATTTGCTATTAATTACAGAAGCTGTCATGATTACTGCAGTCCTGAGCACTAAGGAAGGGGGCCAGAAAACACAGCCACTAAGAAAGGCTTCTGACTAATAAAGTTTTGGATAAAAATACAGCATTTTTAGTATTTGGTTGAAAGGTTGAAGGACAGAGGGCAATAGTCATTGTGTTTGTTACTATACACACAAAATCTGACATTCCCCATGCAAGGCATCAGCACCAATGCTAAACCAAATCCTTTACTGGTTCAGGGTGGAATCCCAGTGGTTTGGGTTGGAAGAGATCCTAAAGATCATTTCATTCCATCCCCCATTGCCATGGGGGGACATTTACTGCATCCTGCTCCCAAATAATTCCCAAATAGTTCCTTCTATCAGTCACCCTTACCCAAGCTTTGAACTGCCGACTTGAAAGCTCAAGAGCATCACCAGATTTTGAGCAAATGCTGTCACTCATCACTTCTCTCACACATAAGTTGGTAAGAAAAATGCTAGCAGGTAAAAATAAAAGCTTACTTCACAATTTCTTACCTCAGCATCCCATCAGTTGTGGACAGAACACAAATGACTTTGTCCTGCTGAAGTCTGCCTAAAGGGAAGGATAAAGCTACCCAAATCTCCATATTCCCAAAAAGTTTAATGGGTATGTAAATAGATGTTTTTTATTTCCATCAACATTTTTGTGACCCTCAGAGTATAGAAATACCAACACCTCTGTGCCTGTCCACTTCCCACCCTTTCAAAGACAATTTCCTTATGGATTTTGTATGGAGCAGGTTGTCAATAACAGCATAATAGAGATTTATATCCCTACCTATGTCAATTCCTAGAGGCTTTCACTCAGGGGTGGTACTCATTTGTCCTTCCAAGTCTTATCAATCAGAGCTGCTCAAAGCCCAGGCAGACAGGGAAAAGAGATATCAAGAAAGGATTGAAACAACCAAAAAACTTCAGGAATTTCCTTCCCCTCAACACACAAATCCTATTAGCAACTAAGTAGTTGTCAGTGTGAATGACTAACAGCAAATATTTCATATATCATCTGGAAAGAGCCAAGCCCCTGAGATCTCATTATCAGAACCAAGTGCCCCAGCTGACATGAATTATTTACTGCAAACCAGTGCTTTTGATTATGCATATGCATTTCATGCTGAAGGTACATCTGTGCCCCAGTTTTTAACCACCACGTGGAGACAAAGCTAGGAACAGCTAAAACCTAACATTCATGCCACAGAACAAGCTGATGCTCTTGGCTGGTAAGTTTACCCATCACATGTGATAGTACACAGATGTTTGCAATACAACCCAAAGGTAAATGATAATAGCCTGGAGAACACAGGCATTTTTCTTCCTTTTCTTTTTGACACCCTGACAGGAAAGAAAATTCTTGGTCTTAATCACCTGTACCCAAAGCACAAGGTGATCCATTTCAGTTATCTGAATGACAGCACATAGGGAGACACAGATACATCAGAACACACTCCTTCCCACTTCCCTCATCTGTTTCAGACTTGTTTCTATCCTCTACAGTGCAATTTCAGAAGGAAATCTATTACTCATCCCAGAAACCAACAGCTTGTGGATTGCAGCATCCAAACTCTGACCATGGGGCTTCCCCCATTTCTTCTCCTTCTTTGTCCCTCAGAAAACAACCCTAAGTGGGTTGCTTGACGACAGTTTCATCAAAATGGAGTGGAGCCTCACTTGCTTCTTTTTTAGGACCACAACATAACACATTCATTTCATAGTTCCATTTCATTAACATCCAACTCAACAGGTGTTTCCACACTGGTGCCTCTGACAGCCATGAAGGTGCCTGCAGAGCAGGTAGATGGTATCTTCCATTGCAGTATTAAATCCAGTCTTACCTTTATGTAGAATCATTATTTTCATGTAACAGAATTTAGAATGTTTCTAACTCCAGTCTGAAAAACAGCCCAAGTGTGTATGAATACAACAGGCATTCCTGATGGAAAATGGACAGCAATTATCACATAAATATTGGGGTGCTCATTCCCAGCTCTTCAATAGGCTGATTTAAGACAGCTTTCATATATATAACATGAACCCTATGTTACAGAGCTCCTATACAGGGAACTCTTCTTCCCTGTGCTCCAAATCTTCATTCCCCTTGTTTAATCAACCAGAGGCTGACTTGAAGGCAGAAATCATGTACAGGTACAATGTATACAAAGAGCAGCTCAGCTCCCAACACCTATTTTAAAGCACAATTTCACCCCATGAAGACTTAGATACATTCAGTGCATACATTTTAATTTGTTCCCCCTGCTCTTTACAGCAACTACCTGGACTTTTTCTTAGAAAGAAAAGTAAAGAGGATTGGTCTTGCTGTGGTTTAACCCTTGGTTACGGAGGAACATCTGTTTACAGCACCTCTCCCTTATCAACCTGGAGATATTGACAACCAGAACAAAGCACAGAGCAATTACCAAGCCAACAAGGCACAGAAACATGTTCTCAAGGGATCTCTGTAAGCATCCTACACTGTTAATTTTAACCACCAAACCAGACATCTCAAAGGGGAACTTTTAAAAGCAGTGGGATTTGATGTCCACAAGCCCTTCTGGAAAGCTACTCACAGGCTGAGAGTTATCAGCCAGAGAGAAATAGGACAAAGCCAGGGAATAACAAGAATAACACCTCAGGTTACCTCCTGCCTGTGGTGAGGGGGCAGGGGAACAGTGTTAGCACCTGAAAGCAAACCAGCACTGACCCCTGCCACATCACTTCCTTGTTTTCCAGGTTAAGATTTATTTTTTCCTAAACCACACCAATGTACATTCACGTGCCAAAGAAATACAAAGAACATGAGTTTGCAAACATAAGCAAAATAACATTTTATATCTGTTGGTGCCAAGGCAAAATAAACTGAAGTCCTTGCTCTGCTACCAAATACATCTAAAATTGGTAATGCACTTGAGACCAATGCTAATGACCCAAATCCATTCCTCCTTTCACCTTTTGTCTTCCAAATCTTCTCACTCCCACCAGTGACACCCTCCAGCCCCTCCCCAAAACACCAGCCCTCCCCTAACAGCACAGTGCCAAAGACCTTTCCCTTGAGATTTTCATATCACATCCTCTCTTGCTACAGTCCCCAGTTGTCTTCCCCAAGCTTCCTCCCCCGGCTGAAAGGAGAAAGGACCCCGCACATCCGGTGAACAATCCTCACACACAGCAGCCTCCGGGATGCCCGGATTTGGAAGGTTCATTGCCACAACTGTTCCCATGTCAAGCACTGCCTGTCCCTCTCCCAGCTCTGCAGGCAGGAGAAGGGATCTATTGAGCTCAGCTCCTGCATCTGTACAGAGCTGCATCTTCACAGTTCACTGCTGGCCTTGTCTGAATCAAAGAGTGGGGTTTTAAAATTCAAGCGACCATTTCAGTGAGCCCCTCAGCATTATTTAGCAGCACTGAGAAATACAGTTCAGTACCAAGCTTAGCCTCAGATTAATGGCCAGCACACCCCACATTTCTAATTTATCACTGCAGATTTACAAGTAGATTCAATAAGTAGGATAAGCACAGAAGTGTAATAGATAAATTACTGGTCCTAGAATATTTTAACCTGGATCAAGTATAAAATATAAAAGCCAAGGTAATTCTGATTATAGATTTCAGCTGTGAGTTTTGGTGGAAAGAGTCAAGTTGGACACTAATTCACCCCTTGAACTGAACTGGCAGCAGGAACTCAGAAATAGGTATGATCACCAAAGGTGCCCCAAAATGTCAGTTTTTGAGCTACAGCCCAGAGTTACCTGAATTCCAGGCCTCCCTTTGCCACAGTCAGGGGCAGTTTTTTTCCTAGCAGCAGTAAACCCACCACCCTAAACATGAGACCTGAACTGACAAAACACAGGAAAAGCTGCCCTAATCAATCAAAGCAATGGTAATTTGCAACCAGAATTTCTATGCCATGGCTTCCACACTGACACTGCACTAAGAGATTTGGGAAACTTGCCATGGATTGAGCTCTACCCCTGTGTGATACAACGCTAGAAGAGACTTGGCACTGTATTTTGTGAATTGTTTTAGTTGTTATTTCACACAATGACAGAATATCCTAAGTGAGAAGGGTACCCTAGGGATCATCAGTCCAACTCCTGGCCCTGCACTGACACCCCAACAATCCCATTCTGGGCCTGAGAGAGTTGTCCAAACCCTCCTGGAGCTCTGGCAGCCTTGGGACTGTGATCATTCCCTGGGAGCCTGGGCAGTGCCCAGCACTCTTCAGCCTTGTATTATTCAGCTTCCTCAGTGCCAACTCACAAACCTTTAAGCAGGGAAGATTCTTGAGACATCCACAAACAAAATTCCACGTGTCCAATCCTTAATCCCTTCTTTAAGACATTCTTTCTCTGCTGTCCCTAGGTGTGAACTCTGGACATGTTCATATTCGTCTCACCCTTAACCCAGCCTAGAATACTCATTCTCAACTCCCAGTACATTTGTTTGCTGCAGAAATCTTTGGTACACATCCCCAGACACCCACAGCACACGTGCATTACCAGCACCCTGACACAAACAGAAGTGCAGCATCCTAAAGTCAGAATTACCTCTTTCAGGAAGGTTACTCACACAAACTAATGACTCCAGATGCTATTTCCATATCAGCAAGCACTCCTTCCAGGGCATTGTTTTCCACATGGTCCTGCACAAACAAGCCTCTAGAAAGCTCACAGTTATTCTCACTGCTGTAAAACAGGAGGAAAGGAAAAATACAGACCCATAAATTGCTTGTATTAAGTTCATTTATTCTATGGACGGTGCATAATTGTCATAAAACAGTTCACCATGAGTGGTAACTTTCCACAAAGCTATGGCAGTCAATTTATGGCAAGTTCAACTTTTGCATGTGAGGAAAAAAGAGTTAGTACCAACATCTACAGAATTTGTGACTAAGAAAAATGACATCTCCTTGGGCACTTTTCCTTTAAAAAAAAAAATCTCTGAACTCACAGTCATACATATCTCACTAAGCAAAAACATGCTGGGAATGTTCAAACTGCGCTCGTGCTGTCTGAAATCTCTCAGCTCTGGGTTTCTGTTTTGGTTTTGCTTAACCTTGGCCTGTAAACTCTCAGTGTCAGCCACACCTCCTATAACTCTTCCCGTGGAAAGAGATTTAAAAGTTGAAGCACAGGGATCTGAGCTCTCTCTCCAAAGCAAGAGCCAAGCACAAGGCACAAGTCCCACAGCAGGTTACTTACTTAATACCACTGCTCCTGACACCTCTGGGCACTTTTCTAATTAAAGTGAGTAGCTGAGAGGTTCAGAGGCTTCAGGCTCACCCTGTGAAATAGCAAGATAAGGTGAGAGTGGAATAATCTCCAACCCAAAGGCAGCAGGGCAGCACATGGAAGTTATTGTACTGTCCTCTCAAGGCCCCCTCAAAATGATGCAACTTAAAATCCTGCCCTTAGAAGACTGACTGCAAGTATTTCTTTAGATATAAAGCAGGTGGGAATGGCAACATACAATTTATAGGGGCATCCTCAAAACTGACTTTAAAAACTGTCCTACTACTCTTTAGGCAAAGGCAGCACTCTGCTGCTGCAACTACTACCATCTGTGAGGTTAAAAACACGTAACTAACAAAAAGGGGATTTAACTTGTAGGTTCTGAGGTTAACAGGAGGATTTTATACTGCAAACAAGTCTCTGGGTCTCGTACCACAAGATTAAACCCTCAGAGAACTCAGACATGCACCCTCAGAGCCTGGATTCAGCTAAACCAGCTTCCTTCCTTTCTCTCTTTTTAAAAAACCACGATGAAATGTTGTAAACCAAAAGGCAAACTAGAAAACTGCTGTGAGATAATCAATTCTCATTGTGACTCATACTGTTAGAAGAGGCCCAAAACACTCTTATAGAAAGAACAGTAATTACTTGCATAAACTGTGCAGAAAATGGAGAAAACCAAGGAAAATCCCCCTGATGTAGGAATACTAGTAGAGCAGCACTTCGAGTCCGAGCCCTGTTTTAAATGGGCTTTCTTAATTTCTTCTGCAAGTCCTACGAAATGCAAAAACAAACTACAAGTTCTCCTTTCTCCTACACATCACTTGGCTTTTATCCCATCTTCAAACAACTAGAGAATCCAGTTTGACTTCTGTATCTCACTACTTCCATCTACTGGCAAGAGCTGCTCCCGGTTTATAAACCCCCTTCAGACTCAGTTCATGCTTAATTTAAAAAAAAAAATAAAAATCCTAATTTCAGAAATACTGATAATTAAATAAGTGAGAAAGAAGAACACAATTCAGTTCCAAAACACCTGAAGGTACAGGCCAACTTACAGACCTCAGACAACTTTTTTTTCTGATGTCGAGAATTTATTCCTCCCTACCAGCATATGAAATTTATCTTTGGGCTGAAACTCAACAGCAAGAGCCCCAGCCTAAGAGTTCATTTAAAATATTAATGTGATTTCCCATTAAACTTCACAGCCTTTACTGGTACCACGTTAGACATAAAATCAGAAAATCCTGTAGTGGTTTGGGTTGGAAGGGACCCTAAAGCCCAACACATTCCACTCCCTGCCACGGGCAGGGACACCTTCCACTATCCCAGGGTGCTCCAAGCCTTGTCCAACCCGGCCTTGGACACTTCCAGGGGTGTGGGAGAAGAGTAACAGATGCAATAACAGCTATTTAAAAGAATTCCTGGACTAGCACAAACATCCCAAGGCAATCACACTCCCAGCCTCTATTCCTACACAAAGCCATAGTTCTTCTGCAAACCAGTTCTTCAAAACAAGTTCAACAAAATAAATAATATACTACAATTCAGGCACATCAAAACATATTTTTAAGGCTGGTGATCTCTACAATCTTGTTTCCCCTACATTAATCCTTATTAGGTGGGATCCTCAAATGTGCCTAGAAATTTTTCTTATATTCGGTTGTTCTTTGTAAAATATTAGATTATTTTAAGACATCAAAACTATTTGTTCTAATGCAAAATAAAATGCATGCTTTCGTTTGTCCCAGACCTTTTTATGTTACTTATCGTACTGCTCCCCATCCCCAACTCTCATAGTTGTCAGCAACCAGAAGAGGGCAACATTTTAAATAATATGTAAAACCACCACCAATTCCATCAACTGCAGGACACTGGGACATGCTTAGTCTTACCCAAAACCACCAGGTTGTCTCAAAGCTCCTCACTTATCATGTAACAAGGAAAATTCCCATTTCCACTTTCTACAGATCCAAGAGCTCCATTGAGTGATTTGATCAGAATTTTTGTAAGCAGTGAATTAAGTACTTTCCCATCAGCACTGCAGTATCATGGTGCTTCAGCCCAAACTCAGCTGTTCTGTATCTGTAGATACACTACTAAAACTTGCATTATTTCATGCAGTGAATTTAAAAATGAGACCTTTCTGAAGCATTTCAGATTCTTCCCTTACCACACTGTGTTCCTAAAATAAACTCAGTTTGCACAGCCCATTTTTTCATGCAACATACTTAACTTTCACAATGAAGTCAAAATGACAATCCACTTAAGGGAAATGCAAAACCTTTTCATCTCATGAAAAATAACACAGATTCAGTTGTTCTTTGAAATTCAGTGAGCAAAACATGCTCTGATCCATCCAAGACAGTGCTGCTCACTGATCCACAAGCAGAGCAACAAAATTCTCTAAGAGACTGCTGCTATGGTGATGCCTCTTCAAGAGTGAGCAACATCCACAAAAACACAGTGCAGAAACATGGCAAAAAAACCCCTTTGGGTTTTAAATAGTAGATTTCAATTTGAGGAGAGAGAAATGTTACCATGGAAAAACACTTTCAAGAAAGACTCTGAATGCCCTCGATCAAAGTTAAACCTGGGATTCACCTGAGAGGTTTGTTTTTCCTTACATGGATGCCAACAGGTTGCATTAATTTAATCTTTAAAAAGTGTATAGTTGCTAAATCTGATTTTCAGCTGTTCCTCCCTGCCTGGCAAGGTTTACACCTGAGAATGAACCTGTGGCAATGAGTTTGTTCATCCTGTGCTCTGTCACACCTGCTCTAACTTTACCTGGTCCAGGTTGGTGCTGCTGGGGGGAGCCTCATGAGAAACCAGCATCTGAAGGCATCCAGGACTAATCCCTGCCTGATAACAGAATATTCCCAGCTTGGACTGATTTGGGTGTAAGGATGAAGATGCTTGGCATTCTGTATCAGAACCCTTCAAGATTTTAGCCCAGTTTCCATGAGAACTAAGTACTTACTCTGTAAGGCAATGTATTTAAAATTCCCCATGGTTTTACAGATGTATGGAGTTTAAAATACAATAAAATATTTTCAAGCTATGACATAAATAACTTTTAAACAATAAAATTTCACTTCATAAGTAAGTTTCACTCATGGAAAAAAAAGTCAAAATTTCATAACAGGAATGTAAGCAAAAAGAGCAAAAATTAGTCACAGAAGAAATGAAAAAGCCACACTGATTTACTAACATGGGTTTAAATATTCAGTCCCAGGCTGATTTTTCCCAGTAAACCAGCAGGAAATGGAATCCAAACTGCCCTTTTGTACTAACTCCCAAATACCAAGAGTCAGGGACAAGAAGTGTCACATTTTTTCCAGTATGTCCAGATAAACTGGCCCTTAAGACTAATTAGGCAGCTGTTTAAGGGAAGGAAAGATCATGAACCAAAAAACTCATGAGCTAAGATCAAACAGCTCAGTTTTGTGTGTGTATGACCCCCCTCAGATGTCTTCCCAGAAATGGATTTCCTGTGCAGAAGCTGCTTTAAGCAAAATATTCACAGAGACTTAAAATTTAGAAGGCAGGACAAGTGTTCGTTTAAAAAAAAAAAAAAAAAAAAGCTTTTAATTTATCTTTTTCTGAAAAAATTAAATATGTAATTAGTTCTACAGTCACATATCTAATGAAAACAGAGCACACAGCATCCTCATCCTCCTTCAGGCTTCTCCTGCAGTCATTCCTGTCAATAATCAAATAACCAGCTCTAGAAATACCGACTCAGACATCAATATTGATAGAGGTTTTTATTAAGTTGAAAATCGTTTTGTACTCTTACTCCTCTGCCAGGATTGTATGTTGTTTTTCCTTTATCCATCTACTGAAGTACCAACATTGCCATTTTCTAAAAAAAGCACTCTTAACATGCTGTAAGCTCATGATTGTTTCTTCCCATATGCACAGCACATAGCTTACTTATAGTGTTTCCCTTCTGTATATTATACCTTCTCTTCCAGCTAGAGAAAACTGACTACATGTAAAATAGAATATTGTATTTCCCTTCAAACCAAGACCTGCAAGGCCTAGAGCCAGTACTAAAGGCTTACAGGATTCCAAACCCCTGGATACCCATTAGCAAGTGAGTTTTCAATACCAGGTTCCTGGAAGAAGATTTAGCCTCACTTGGCAGTAATCTTTGGAATTTCACTGCACTGACACCACAGCAAACTCTCACCTCAACATCCTTCTGCTTCCAAAAAGTCACCTGAATTACTGGTATTTGAGTTCCTCCTGTACAAACCAATTCTGCTTTTATTAATATAGCAATGATGAATGTTAATTACTTTGCCACAACCCAATTTATAGATGGCTAGAGCTGAGGATATGGAATGACAAAACTCCACAAAAAAACTGAAGATAAACACAGACTAAGCCCAAGTGTTCCCTTTTTTAACAGGTTATTAGAAGGGGTCCTGATAGAGGCACTGGTAAATATTGTTTAGGCAAAGCTACTCAAACTAACATAATACTTCCTCATGTAAGAGATGCTTCATGATGGGAATCAATATTTCACCTTCAGAGATCATGAGCAACATCTACATCTTCTCTGCACAGGTGCAACCAAGTAATCAAGAACGATCTCTCCACAGTACAGTATTTGTCATGCTACTCTGCTCTGCCAATAGACACTGCTCACATAAATATTGTCTGATTAAAGAAAAGTATCCATCAATCCAACAATTACTTTCCAATTTTAAGAAAATTATGAATATTGCTAATCACAACAAGTGAAACAAGTTTCCTTAGTCCAACAGATCATCTCTATTCATACAAACAATGAGAAATTTTAATTTTTTTTAGAGATTAGGCACGCTTATTAAAAACACCTTGACAAACTGGAAGGTTCTTTCTCTGATTACAGAGCCTCCTCCTCTTTCTTTAGTTCACTGCACAGTTGCCAGAACTTGAGGACTTTTAATTAATCACTCAAATCCCTGCAAAACTGAAATGCTCCATTTATTCTGAACAACCTGAGCCTTCAGAAACTTACCCAAATTTCTCTTTTCCGTTGCCAGAGTCAGGATGCTTTTAGCAGCCTGATAATACTACTTTGGTACTTTGGTACAGAAGACTGCATAAGAACCTCAACTCATTTGTAACTGCTACTTACAGAATCTCAGACTGGTTTGTGTTGGAACGGACATTAAAGCCCATCCAGTTCCACCTCCTATCCCAGGTTGCTCCAAGCCCCAACCAACCTGGCCTGGAACACTTCCAGGGAAGAGGCAGCCACAACTTGAGACCTCATGTTAAGGCTGCCTCTGTCAGACCCTGGTTTGAAAAGGACTTATCACCTACGTATGAGAAAACAAATTTTTTAAAAACCCACTCTAAAAAAATTGTTATTTCAGTTCCTAGTACCTAAAATTCTGAAAGTTAAGAAAATTCCTTGCTATCCATTTTCCAAACCATGTAGTTGAGCTTGGTCAGCACCAGGATCTCCAGGATGTAAGATCCAAGCAGGCACTGATGCTGCCAAGAGTTCAGTTGACAAGAAGCTGATGAGCATCAGGAAAATCCTGCAGAGCCCCACATCTCATCTTTTTATAAAAGCTGACACTGGATCATACCAGTTGCAATTCCAAATACAGTAAATACCACCAGCATGTATTTATATTTACCAAGAGCCCAATTTCTTGCCTTGTGTTATTAACATTACACAATTAGCATGTTGTTTTGACTGGTACCAAGCTCAGATGAGTTCATATTGGGCAGAAGTTAATTAGTGCTTAATTCCAAAAGCAGAAAATGGAACAGTTTGGCAGTGGGATTCATGTAGGGTGGTTTTTTTGTTGCCGTTGCTGCTACTACATTGGGGTTTAAGAGGTTCCCTTATTTTTGTCTCCCCAAAGAGACTACTTGCAGCAAAGTCATGAATTTTGTGTATTATTATTACAAAGAGCACTACTCATTATCACCACCTTTGCATTTACTTGTACCTGCTGCTCCTGGGATAACAACAACGTGCCTGAGGCTTACAATACATCTGAACTCCCAAAAAAAGGCACTTCTTAATGTGGATACTCCCTAAAGGAAAAAAACCCTGAAGTTAAGATACTTAAAAACACAGGCATCAATTTTTGTGTTCTACATATGAAGTTTATTCATCATTAATGACAAACTTTGTCATACCACATCTTGATTATTATCCCCTAATTTAGCATTCAAACACATCTGCAGACATTAACTGAGTCTTAACTTCTACCACTATACTTTCAGATGTTCTCCATAGGATATATTTCTGAAAAGAAGCTCAAATTAATGTCACTGCAGGATTAGGACTGTCTCTGGATAGAGCACTCAGTGTTCTGGTCTGCTTGACAAGGTGGTGACTGGTCAAAGGCTGAACTTGATGATCTTGGAGGCGTTTTCCAACCTTAATGATTCCATGTTCAGGAACAGTGAAACCACAGCACTCAGTTCTGCCAGCCAGAAGTTTAATTTTGCTATTTTTTAACTACCTGAAGACAAAATACAAGGATATTAAAGGATATTAAACTCAGAGTTGCTTAGAGCACACAAGAAACATCAGGCATTTGAACTCTTCAGTGCAAATACTGAGACTCTGTTATAAACAATTTAACTCTTTTTATTTTACCTGCTAAACCGTCCTAAACCCCCACCCCCCTTAAAAAAGTACATTTCCCAGATACCATTTTGACTCTACCAGGGGAAGAAGCTGCTACCATTACAGCTGTGCCATGAACCCAAACATAGATTCCAAGGATTTCTTACAGATTAGGTGTCTTAAGCCTGGGGAAGAGAAGGCTCCAGGGTTACCTCAGACCTCAGAGCCCTCCCAGTGCCTAAAGGGGCTCCAGGAGAGCTGGAGAGGGACTGGGGACAAGGGATGGAGGGACAGGA
>JAOTQP010000362.1:1065159-1092703 GCA_026413545.1 Cichladusa arquata | reverse complement strand
ATTCTGACCCACACTTCTATAGGGGAATTCTGACCCACACTGCCATGGGGGAATTCTGACCTATACTGCTATGGGGGAATTCTGACCCACACTGCCATGGGGGAATTCTGACCCCACTGCTATAGGGGAATTCTGACCCACATTGCTCTGGGGGAATTCTGACCCCCACTGCTATAGGGGAATTCTGACCCCACTGCTCTGGGGGAATTCTGACCCACATTGTTATATGGGAATTCTGACCCACACTGCTCTGGGGGAATTCTGACCCCCACTGCTATAGGGGAATTCTGACCCTCACTGCTATATGGGAATTCTGACCCCCACTGCTATGGGGGAATTCTGACCCCCACTGCTATATGGGAATTCTGACCTACACTGCTATATGGGAATTCTGACCCACACTGCTCTGGGGGAATTCTGACCCACACTGGTATGGGGGAATTCTGACCCCCACTGCTATGGGGGAATTCTGACCCCCACTGCTATGGGGGAATTCTGACCCACACTGCCATGGGGGAATGCTGACCCACACTGCTATATGGGAATTCTGACCCACACTGCTATAGGGGAATTCTGACCCCCACTGCTATGGGGGAATTCTGACCCACACTGCTATGGGGGAATTCTGACCCACACTGCTATAGGGGAATTCTGACCCCACTGCTATAGGGGAATTCTGACCCACACTGCTATAGGGGAATTCTGACCCCCACTGCTATAGGGGAATTCTGACCCCCACTGCTATATGGGAATTCTGACCCACACTGCTATATGGGAATTCTGACCCACACTGCTATGGGGGAATTCTGACCCACACTGCTATATGGGAATTCTGACCCCCACTGCTATAGGGGAATTCTGACCCCCACTGCTATAGGGGAATTCTGACCCACACTGCTATAGGGGAATTCTGACCCACACTGCTATGGGCACCCTCTGCCACAACCAGCCACACTGGAGGGTTGGGACTAGATCATCCTTCAGGTCATTCGGAGGGAACTGGGGTAAAACCAAACAATCTAATCCAGCACCAGTGAGACAGACCATCAGGGAATAGAAAACCCCATCCCTACAGCTTTCAGTGCAGAACTCAGACCCAAGAAGGCAGCGAGCACAGAGAGGAGGAGTTTAACAGTGGGATGCAACACAAAAAAAGTTTAAAATATGGACAACACACACTGAACCTGTTTTCATAAAATCATGGAATCACAGACTGGTTTGGGTTGGAAGGGACTTCAAAAAACCACCTTGTTCCACTCCCTGCCATGGACAGGGACACCTCACACTGTCCCAGGTTGCTCCAAGCCCTGTCCAGCCTGGCCTTGGACACTGCCAGGGATCCAGGGGCTGCCACAGCTTCTCTATGCAAGGGCCTCACCACTCTCAAAAGGAACAATTCCTGCCCAATATCCATCCATCCCTGCCCTCTGGCACTGGGAAGCCATTCCCTGTGTCCTGTCCCCTCCATCCCTTGTCCTAAATTGCTCTCCAGCTCTTTTGGAACCCTTTTAGGCACTGGAAGGGGCTCCACGGTGTCCCTGGAGCCTTCTCCAGGCTGAACAGCTCCAGTTTGTGAGCCTCTGAATAGCTGAACAAACCACAGCCAGCAGTTCGAAACCCAGCTCCCAGTAAATAATTGAAGGTGTCATGTCAGCTCCAACACCTGAAACCTGTTTTTTGAGAAGCTCCTGATAATCACTGAAGTACAGCTTAGCATTTATCCTATAAATATTAGAGGAGGCGTGTGTGTACATCATTTCACATTCCAAGGCAAGCCTGCGAGCTGAGCTGGAGGGAAATCCACGGGAGGAACACGCGAAGCGCGGAGCGGCGCACGATGCAACACGATCAACACCACGAGCTTTTCCAAACACTTCCAACACAGCTGATGATTTTTACAAGAGCTTCCTGCAGAAATGCTGGTCTCTGGGGACTCGGCAGAAGGTATTGTCCAGGTCCAAGGTAAATAAACACCCTAAAAGGCAGCGCCCATGGGAATGTCTTGGAGACTGCAGGAATTTCGTTCTGGAGGATTCCAGTGTTTGATACGGATGCAGAACAGACGTGGGGCTGTAGCAACGCTGCTGAGTGAGACCCAGAAAGCAGCAAAACACAGAGCTTTGAGGCAGCAAAACTCCTGCAAGCTTGAGAAAAGAACCCACGTTTGATGCTCATCCCCAGCCAAGCTCCCAAATTCCCAGAATCCGCCTGTGGAGGAGCCCCATCAGCACGGACAAGAGGCCCAGGTGGCACATCAGGAGCTCCAACACCTGCTAGCAGGAGCAAGTTCCTTTCCAGGTGGCTTTATCACTGACCTCCAGATAGAGGTGAGCTCCACGGCAGGGCTCGGGGAGAGACATAAACAAAAAGACATGTTTTGAAAAATTAAGGAAGCAATTTAGAAGAGGATAATTAGATCTCCTTTTCGTGCTGCACTGGGAAAATTAAATTACTTTTTTATGAAGGTGTGTGTATCAGCTCTGAGAGCATTGTAGGGAAAGATTATTTTTCTAATATTCCTTCTCTCTCCCCCCCACCCCAATTCCCCAGCTCTCTGCTCCTCATGCATCCAAGGAAGTGGCACTTGTAGCCTTCAGCTGTGGCAGGCGTTCATCTCCAATAATTGCGTTTGCTGCATAAATTGCCAGTGACACGGAGAATAAAATTAGTTTAAAATGAACCCAAATGGCAAATCTCAAACAAGTATCAGATGGAAGAACTCATTAATCCTCATTTCAAAATGGGCAGAGTGTTGGGGCGGCCGAGCTGGCCCCGAGCCTGATGGGAGGGCGGGTTCTCTTTGGAGATGGTGATGGAGCTCAGTGAGGTGGACCAAACTTTAACAGAGGTTCTGGTTGATGTGGAACTGCTGCCTGTCGAGGCACTGATTTCACTCTGCTCAGAAAACCCTCCCCACAACCCCACCATGAAGAAGGAGCAGGTGAACAGCTCCACCCTGCACTGCCCAGCAGGAAACTCATCCAAGCCCCTCAGCTGCCCATGAACCAAATCCCACCAGGCTCCTTCTGCCTGGCAGCAGCTCCTCAGAGGCAATGCTGCAGCCCCATGGGGATGGGCACTCACACAATCACTGAATTGCTGAGGTTCAAAAAGAACTTTCAGATCATCAAATGCAACCATCGACTCAACACCAGCACCACGTTCACCCCCAGACCACGTCCTCGTGCCACACCCACATGTTGTCTGAACACTGCCTGGGCAACCTGTTCCAGTGCTTGACAACCCTTAGGGTGAACAGACTTTTCCCAAGATCCAATCTAAACCTCATCCTATCATTTGTTTTCTCTCATCCTATCATTTGTTACTTGGGAGCAGAGCCTGACTCTCACCCAGCTGTCCCCTCCTGTCAGGGAGTTGTGCAGAGGCACAAGGTCCCCCCTGAGCCTCCTTTTCTCCAGGCTGAGCCCCTTCCCAGCTCCCTCAGCCTCTCCTGGGGCTCCAGACCCTCACCTGGACATGCTCCAGCCCTTCCATGCTCTTTTGTTGTGAGGACCCAGAACTGGACATGGGGTCAGAGGTCCCTCAGCACTGCCCAGAGTCAAGGAACAATCACTGCTCTGGTCCAGTGCCCACACTGGGGCTGGCACAGCCCAGGGGCTGGCACAGCCCAGGGGCCACTGGCCACTTGCCCACCTGGGAACATCTGCCTCATGTCCAGCCACTGCTGACCACCACTCCCAGGTCCTTTCCCACTTCCCAGCCACTGCACCCCAGCCTGGAGCCCTGCAGAGGGCTGGTGTGACCGAGGGGTCACTCTCACCTGCACTTTGCCCTCACACACAGTTTTTGGCACTGCCTGGCCCTGGACAGAGAGCCTGGATCGTGTCCCCACCGTGCCCGCTCCCCACGCTGGGCTGCTGAGCTGCTTTCGCTGACTTTCTTTAATGAGGTTTATTGTTTGCACTGCATAATTTTCAAAGGCATGTCACCCACTTGGAGATGGTCCTCAGATCTCCAGCTTGGGGAGGGGGAGGGTGCTTTGAAGCCGCAGTCATTAATTCAGGAGCTGGTTTCTGCAGTTAAGAGCACACGTGTTTGAAGCACACAGAAGCCACCGTGGAGACATCTGAGAGGTGTCCCATGGTACTGCACATTAGACAGAGCCATTATAAAACTGCCAGGCCTTCCCTGCTTTGTAACTCCCCTCCAGATATCAAAAAAATTGTCTTGAATATCAAAATATCCCTGTATTGCTCTGATGATGATCTTAGGACTAAAGACCACATGAAACGAAGATTTCACTTTAATTATCAGCAGATCCATTTCTCCTAACCCTGTTGTTGAAAATTAAAGAAAACCAAAACAAATCACAAACAAACAGTAAAAAGGAAAAACCTCTCAAAACTTCATGCAGGCAGCTGGGAAACTGAAGTGTTGTGAAGCTGAGCAGTGAATGTGTTCATAAGCCAGAAATGCAGACAGGCACAGTTTTGTTTTTAACATTCCAAGTGGCTTTCCACCTCTTTACTTGTAGTTCCAGTAGAAAGAAAACTGGAACAAACACACCAACACTGTTCTGACATTGTCACCCTTGGTCTTCTCCCTGAACTCCAAGCTTGCCTTCCTGTACATGTGCAACTCATCAGCAAGGCAGGATGAAGACAAAATTATTCTCTTTATTAAGAGAGTAATTGATCAGCTGTATAAATTAAAATACCCAGAGCACAGCCTCCTGCAGAGATTATTCCTTGGTCAACCCCTCTCTTATTCTTGGCTTATCCAAAGAGACTGATTATCCAGAAGTTGTAGCTTTGGGGAGAGGACTCACAGGAGCTTGAGGATAAAAGCCTCAGTATTTATCTTTATTTTCCCTTTATTTCTTCCCTTTATGTTCTTTTTATGAGCTGCACCAGGGAAGGTTTAGATTAGATATTAGGGACCATTTGTCTGTGGAAAGAGTTGTCAAGCACTGGCACAGACTGCCCAGGGCAGTGGTGGAGTCACCAAACCTGGAAGTGTTTGAAGAACAGCTGGAGGTGGCACTTGAGGCCATGGTTTAGTGATGAACAGAGAATTACAGCATTATTAGGGTTGGAAAAGCCCTCCAGGACCACCGAGTCCAACCTGTGCCCAATCCCCACCTTGTCACCAGCCCAGAGCACTGAGTGCCACATCCAGGAGTTCCTTGGACACCTCCAGGGGTGGGGGCTCCAAACCTCCCTGGGCAGCTCCTTCCAATGCCTGAGCACCTTTTCCATGGAGAAATTCCTCCTGAAGTCCAACCCGAGCCCCCCTTGGTGCAGCCTGAGGCTGTTTTTCCTCATTCTGTGCTTGTCCCCTGGGAGCAGAGGTCTCTCCCATGGTGGTGGCACTGGATTGATGGTTGCACTTCATCTCGGAGTACTTCCCAACTTGAACAATTCCAAGATTCCACGATTTATTGTTGGCAGCACAGGTGAAGACCCAAATCCACGACTGCAGCCTCATGCCAGAATCACCTTTCTGGCAGAGCCACCACCACCAAGTGCTGCTGGAGGAATCCCCCTGCAGCTTCACCCAGACTCCAGCGCTGGGAACCTGCCTCACAAAGGGCACTGGAGAAGCCAACAGCCACAATCCCCACACAAAAACCTCTCTGCATTCAGCAGACAACAAGAGCTGCTGACATTAACAAGCTGCCAGCGAAGGGAACCAAGCTGCTGCTGCTCATTATGGCAGCAAACTTCTCCCCCTGTTCCAACACGGGCATTGCTGGCCCCGGTATCACCCAGGCATTTATTTTTATATACCTCAGCAATATGTAGCAATTAGCAGAGGTAACACTAATTAGGTGTTACATTGTAATGCAAGTCCCTCTAAACTTAAGTCATAACATACCTCTCTCCTAATGACTGCAAGGTCATTTTGGCATTCTGCATAATCGCTTGGATGCTAATGAATCGTTTGCTATGCATGGGAACATCCGGCTTTTCCCCGGGTGGTTTTCACCATTTACCAGTGGACACTTGGCTTTAAATTGCTGTGAGCCTAATGTGGTCTTGAAGAAGCCACCTAAGCACCCCGATTAATTGCAGCGTTTCGTGGCTCCCAAGAAAGCAAGACCCCATGGCAAACCTGCTGCAAGGGCAGGGAAATGCTTGTTTGAAGGGATTAGTTTGAGATTACAATGGCATGAGGCTCCAGGAGGCAGAAAACCTGAATTTCCTTTGTGCCTCGTAATGGAAAAAGCTGGAAGACAACAGGCTTACAGGCAGCTTAGTGCTGTTCCTCTGTCTTTTCCATCATCTATGTCCTAATCTCCTTAGGAGCCAGCATGGCACCACACCCCATCAGGAGCCCACACTTCGATTCCCTCAGTTTCCCAACCTACAGCCACCACCAGAGCTGAAAAAAAATGGAAATGGCGGCATTTAGTAAAAGTAAATTCATTAAAAAATTTGAAAACAACATTCACAGGTTTAATAATTAGCTTTTTAATTAATTTCCTATTCTCCTCTAATTACTCTGCTTGCAAAGAAAAATTATAAGAGCTGTAATTGTTTTACTAAAAGCAACTGAATTATTCCAAGACTGAAACCATGCTTGCCACAGGCAGTGGGAATAATGGAAGCTCCAGATCTCTGCTGATTTGGGGAAGTCACCATGGTGCAGCAGAGCTGGGCTGTGATGGGATCCTGATGGGATCTCATGGTGTGGAGCACAGAGCATTGCTGCTGGGAATTCACCCAGGCAAAGGCACTGCCCAGCCTGCAGGATGTGCAACAGCTCAGTCCAGGACAGGCCTCACTTCCAAGGACTTTCCTGGAGCAAAATTGAAAATAAAATCTTCATCCTGTACTCAGCACAGAATGGACACAGAATCCTGGAATCATTTGGGTGGGAAGGGACCTTAAAGCTCATCCCATTCCAGTGTCCAGGGACACCTTCCCCTGTCCCAGGCTGCTCCAAGTCCTGTCCAGCCTGGCCTGGGACACTCCAGGGATCCAGGGGCAGCCACAGCTGCTCTGGGCACCCTGTGCCAGGGCCTGCCCACCCTCACAGGGAACAATTCTGGACCAGCTATTTCAAGTTTTAAATTTTCTTCCTTCTCCACATCAGCTGCACTCCTGCTCAACACAGACTTCCAGAGAACAGACAGAGGCACTTGGCTGCTTTAGCCCCAGAGGTCAGGCAGAATTAAACCATGGGTTTGTTTGGAGATCTGCTTTCCAAGTGCATTTGTTGCCACCATATCCAACCCTCACTTCCCACAGATTCCTTGGACATCAGGCAAACCACAGAATACACAGTCATGAACTGAGCAGCTTATCCTCAAAATACTGCAGGCTTTCAGAGTGACCTAAATCAATTACATGGGGAAAAATGAGGCCCCAGGAGCAGCAAGTCTTGGGCAATGGTCAGCACAATCCATTCTGTGTATTTATCTTTTTATTACAAAGTTCCAATCTGACCTTTTAAAAGCTTCTGATATTCTACTTAACAGGAGTGGCAGGCAGGTGTGCTCCTTGTGTGCTATTCCAAAACTGTATGATTTTGCTTTACACTGATTTTACATACATTTTCATTTTGTAGCTATACATACTATAGATCCTTTTCTCACCATCCTGGCTTACAGTTCACATCAATATTTCAACAGTTTTCCTCCATCTGCCATTGTTATGCTAAAACCTAGGTGTTAGCAGAGCTCTGTTTTTGAAGCTGCCAGAGCATGTCTCACTCAAAGCAGCCTGTCAAAGAAATTCACTCTCAACGTGAACAAAGAGATATTGAAAAAGTAGTTGATGTAATTTTATTTTTTAAATATCAGAACAAGTCAGTGAGACAGATCTAGATTATTACAAAACACAGTAAATTATGCTATTTCCAAAGCCTACTGAAATTCAAAATTCAGGAATTTACCAGGAAAATTATTTTGAAATTAATTAAATTATTTTATTTATTTAATTGATCTATATTACATTTGGTACAGCCAACTCATGGCCCACGCCCCATAATCCTTACCTTAACCTAATGTGGGGAATTCCCCTGTAACAGAGTTCATTTGTGGAGGAGACATGGGATTAATTTCATGGCATTTTTATTCTGGAATGACAACTTTGCCAATTAAAAGAAATAACAAAAAAAGGAAAGACATGAAAGGGCCAAGAATTCAAGGAAAGCCTGAATTCAATCAAGTAGTTCAATTTAAGGAAAGTGGAGGTTGTACTGAAGTGACCCCTCACTGGAATCTACTCTAAGGAGCAGCAATTACTGGTAGTTTAAGACAGTTTTTGCATTTCCTCCTCAGCCATCAACCAACTCATGCTAATCATCACCTTTTCCATTAGAATAGAGCTAGAGAATGCTCTGGGAACATCTGCCTTCAATAATTCATCTCTCACACTAATAAACTCCTGAGCCAGTGGCTGCAGATGCACCTCACTTTTCCCCTTCCATACAAACCCTAATTACTTTTCTGAGTGTGTTTATTAGCTTGGACAGCAGCCCGCCTCCCTTTTCAGTTCTCTGCTTATCATCTGCCCTCCCATGAAAACAAACACTCATAAAAGCCCAAAATCTCCTGAAGATCTTGGGGAGAACCACAGCCTGTCTCCATCTTAGCTGTTAACACAGAGCAGGCATCTTACCTTCATTAGAAGGTTTTTCCAAGAGAGTAATCATTAAGGTAGTGGCACTCAGTTATTTAACACTTACAGTGCTTTTTCCTTTCCTGCCTGAGATTCTCCCTGTTCCATCACACGGGCAGCAAGCTGGGGTCCCTTCACTTGTTTCATTTCAGCCACTGCCTGAATTTCAGATCAAAAAATCAAACAGTTGATCTGTAAACCAATAAGCAAAGTTATTTTTCAAACAACTGTCATTAACATCACCAACTCAGTATTTCTAGCAAAGCAAAAGGTAAAAAGCTCTTATGGTTGAGTCTTAAAGCAAGCAAAGAAATCAGATACTTACTGACCTTTTAACATGCTGGTGTACTCTTTTATCAGTTGTAAGCATAAGCTGAAAACACTAATTCAGAGTTGAGTATCAGCCCCTTGGCTTGGTTCTTATACTATATTTACCACTGTTTAAAAAGAAGCATCTGAGACCCTTCCACAGCAACTGTCACTCTTCCTAGGCAAAGTTTTAAAAATTATTAGCCTGATTCTGTCATTTCTGAAAAAAACCAAAACAATCAAACAAATAAAAACCCCAATCCATTACAGTAGTACAGGACTTCCCTGGTATTGTGACTTTATGCTTCACTTCAGTTGTTCAAAGTCAATATAAATTCTTTTCACTGCACTGTTAGCAGGCCAAAGTCAAAATGCTTTTCTCCCAGTTCAGCCACAATAGACTGATCTTCATCTCTTTCCCAGAAATCTAATGAAGTCCTTCTCATAACTGCTCAGAGAATGCAAAAAAATCCAATTTCTTTGCAATATTTATTATTGCAGTTATCATCTTGCAACAGTTACAGCCAATTAAGCATATGACCAAGTCCTAAAAAGTACCATTGTTTTGCTTAAAACCTTCTCCAAGTGCCTCAATCCCCATCAATCTGAGACATGACTCAAGAGTGAAGGAATTTTGCAGATCCACAAAACCCGGTGAAATAAAACTTAGCTCTGAGTAGCAGCCAGCAGCCAAGGAAAATCAATTGCTGCCCCTCATCAGCACACAGATCACAGCTCTGCTTTCTCAACAACCTGAAGGTGTCCAACTTGGTTATGGCCTGAAACCACAAAGACTGGGGGGACTTCTGCAGTGTTAGGGCTCAGCCAGAAAACAAACAACCCTTACTGTTCAGTGCTCAGCCTGTCCATCTGGCCAAGCTCACAAACAAACCAAACTGAGCCACACTGCCAGTGCCAAATGAAATATTTCCACCAGAAAACACTTCCTGTTGACAAACAAAGCATCAGCCCTGCTCGCTTGCCATGTGATTTCTACGAAATGAAATAGTATTTTGCAGATTTGTTTGTAAAGATAATCACTGCGAGCGATTACAGGATCAAGCACTTGATCAGATTTAAGTGTTCAATACACACTGTCTATTTACAAACACCTGGTGATAATCCTGTGTTGTCCTAGACAGAGAGGAATAAAACCCAGTTCTGAATAGTGAGTGTTTCTTTCTAGGTAACTTGAAGAAAAAGTTACCTTGAAGTACACGACAAATAATTAAGATTATCAAAGACAGTGACCCTGAGGAGCAGCACCCAGCCCTCTGCTCACCCAGATCACATTTAAATCAGGAGAAACACTGCCACCTCAGCTCCTGCCATAAGGAAAAGGATGTAATTTCCAAAGCTTTTATTCCTCTCAGTCTAGGAAAACAGCATTTATCACCAGGAGTTTGTAAACACTCCCTCTGCAAAGCTGTGAAGTTCTGCAACTGCAGTAATACAGGCAATGGTTGTTTCAGCCAGGTTTCACACTAACAGTGCCAGAACCCAAGCAGGAATTATTCAAAATTATTTTCAGACATAAACCAGTAGTAACCTGCTATATAATTCTTCACTCTGGTTCATGACAAATGAAAGTCCTAATTCTCTGAGGCAAACACTGAATTATTGCAAACTGAAATAAGCTTTCAGTGAAGTGGTTCAACTTCCAGGACAAATGCACTTGTTAGATTAATTCCCACTACATTTTCATCTGGATGCCAGCACAGAGGTCACTTCCAACATGCTGTCCCTTGTCCCACAGGATTAGGACTTGCATTTAACACACATTCTGGCAGAGCTACACTGCCTGAAGTTTGCACAGCCTGGGCAAACTTGAATCTGAACAGAAACTCAAGGGCAAGTCACTAGAGAACTCCTAAGCCTCAACCATGATGGAATTCAACACAAAACTGCTGCAAACCACCTTGGTTTCTTTACACATCTTCCAGGGAATGAAAAGTCCCTTTATTTTCAGCTTTATTAAGTATGTAGCTACCACTGGCATTTCAAGAACACAAGATCTAAAATTAGCAGAAGCTGCCAGCTGCATGCATTTTAAAAAGGCCAACACTGCTAGCACCAAGTCAGAATGTGTTTTCTTTAAACCTCACCTAGAAATTAAGATCCAAGTCATCTGCAAGGCGCTTGAGTTTAATGGGGATGAGCATTTTTTACTGAACTGCTGAGATGTCTAACAATACTCATCAATAAAGACACACACTAAGTTACCTCTTCAGTGAAATCTCCCTACCACTGCAAAGCAGTTTTACTCACACCTCCAAGCCATTTCTCCATCTCCAGGCAAAAAATACCAATATAAGGTAAAAAACTGAATGAACAGCTTGAAATCTGTTTTTAAATCAAAGTGGTCCTCACAAAAAAAAAGTTATACAGCTTAACTAATAGCTACCTCGAAGAAATTCAATAACATTTTATCAACAGATGTCTCAGATGTCTCTCACTTCCCAAAGGACACAAACTTTGTAAGAGAAAACTTCCTGCTGTTTGCATTCTCTGAATATTCAAGAGTATCACATTAGACATCAGATTGCCTTGGACTTGGCAACATTGCTCAAAATTTGCAGCTCTTCCATCATTGCCACATTGTTCTGCAAGTTTAGATTTTAAAATTTAAGAGTATCAACATGAGAACCACACATTTTAGGAAGGCTACAGCCAGAACAAGTGGAAAGAAACTGCACAGAAATACAGCACAGTATTTGTAGCAGACATATTACAGTTAGTTAGACCATTTTAATCCACTGAGCACTTCTATAATTAAAAAAAAAAAAATTCTCAACACACGGTCTGAATCCTGAATATTTAGAAAATAATGTAAATGAAGCTTCCAACACTCCTAGCTTTACTGCAAGTACAACAGCAAAGAACCCACTGATTTACCCTGAAATCCTGTGAACTGTGCATTCTGCTCACAAGCACTTAATGCTTCAAGTTCCTAATCCCTGACATATATCTTAAAAGGTGAAAATCACACGGGTGATTGTTCAGCAATGCTGAGAATCTTTCACTCAAGTTTTGTAACTTGTGATGCAAATGCAGCTTGTACTAAAAGCCTGAAGACATAAACCCTGTGTTTTTCACTGAAATACAAGCCCACATGTCTGAAAAGCTGAAGATGGATGGTCTGAGCAGGGCTGTATCTGCACTCATCCCTTATCAGGCTACTCAAACACCTCAGTATCAGGTTAGTCAGGGAAAAGGAAGTATTAGGACAACATGAGAAGGCTGATCTGTGCTGGCCTGTTAGCTTATTTTTTCATTCAGAGAAATTTCCTGATAAATGTTTCCATGGATAGTTTATATTGGCAGAATTTCTCCTCTCTACAACATCCCGTGGTTTCTCAGACGCACTGACAGAGGGAATCAGCTACAGAGCCCTCTGATTTTGCAGTGAAGACAGACAGGGAAGAGGGATTGAGTAAAAGGACACCAGCCAAATGTACCTGGGACTCAAGCACCCCTGAACTTGGGGATAAACAATAATTTTCCACAAAGTGCAGGTTGCCAATGCAAAAACTTAATTGCGTGCTTTGGCCAGCAGTTGCTCCTCTAAGTGCTGCAATTATCTCAACATTAAGGGATTACCACAGTTATCCATTAATCACAAAATTACTTCGATTACACCATGCAAAGTAGCCAACACCAAGCAGCATTAGCATAAGACAACAACTTGACGTCAGGAATATGCTCCTGATTTCACTCAAGCCTAGGACACAGTGCAGATTTTCCAACTTGGAGAAATCCTTTGTTCACCACTACAGTGGGTGTTGAGATTGTTACAAACTGTCTCTTTCACTCACAAGTCTCTAACAGACTACCTGACCATCCTCCAAAGGAGGACAACTCTGCACAGTCAAGGTTAATCAAAAGTCTAGAATGGAGGCGAGATTTCCTTTCCTTAATACGGTCTGGGTTGGAAGGACCTTCTCTCCCAGAGAAACAGGTTCAAGTTTGTTAGGGCCTGGAAGCTATTCTAGGGCCCCTGAGGTGTTCAGCAGCAAGAGTTTCTGTGCAGCACCCTGCCCTGCTTCTGCTCCTTGAGGAAAAGCACATTCAGGGGCAAGACAGCAATTCACCAAACAGAGCCAAGAACCCTCCAACACCTATCAGCTCTGCAACAGCAAATTACAGATCACAGGCTCACCCACTCCTAAACTACGCTCTCGGAAGACTGTGAAGATCTGCATCTTTTTTTAGCAAGTTTACATTCTGCTGCTCAACTTTACCACCAGTCTTGCACATTTCTAGTATTATTTTCAGCTAAATGCGATCTGGGAATCAAGCAGCACGCCACCTCATTTTGAATTCAAGTTGAATGGAGGTTGTAGTAATTCTAAGGCACAAAGGAGCAGAGTAATATAATCCTCAGGTTACAGACTTTGCTTACCTGACTGGCTTAAATAGGCTTTACTCTGTGCGGGTTTAAAAAAAATTAAAATAAAAGCTTTATTCGCCCCACCCCCCCTCCAAATCACTCTCAGCATCTTTATTTATTATTAATCAGGTCTCATCTGCTCAATACATCATTTCCATAAGATTAGCAATCAGCCACATGTTACAAGAAGACAACAAATCCTGTGTCCTTTCCTCAACATAAAGATTCCACGTTCTCAAGAGTAAACAAAGAGCAGAAGCTAAAACAGTTTGTTGCCTTTATGTGAGTCAGCCCCGGATGAAAAACAGATTCAAGAAAACAGATCTGATTTTAAATCTCAGTTATTTCAATCTTGAAACACAATTTGTCATTAGCAAGGGCCCTTATCTATTCCTTCTTATGAATGCTCCCCATCACCTCTCACTTGAATGCAACATAAATACAAGTAATTTGATTTACTATTCTTTTAAGGGAATGAATACACTGGGTTTTATTTTAAACAGGTTAAAGTTGACTGCAAATTCATACATTTGCTGCCAAGTGGATGGAAGATGCAAATCAAACAAGTGCCAAGCAGTTAAAAGTATTCGCTTTTACTCAGCTGCTCATTATTACATAGCACATATAAATGTCTAAACATAGAAATTAGTCTGAAAGTTGGCAATCACAGGGGCCAGAAGCAGAACCAGATCCAGTAAACCCCTTTAAAAGACTCAAGCACGAGAAAGTGATAATCTAGAAGCCTTCAAAATTCTCTCAAGTTATGTCATTTTAGTTCCTATCTCAAAGTCTCCTAGAACAGCTGCTTGTCCTTGAGTACTACAAGAATTTGGCTTCCTTCTACTTCCAAAAGCCAGCAGCTTGCAAGCACTCCAGAAGTTTGGGAGAGTAAAAGCAATGTACACTGAAGCTGCTCCATTCTAGTCATCACTTATGTTTCAATGGCCTGTTTGTCCTGCTTGGAGGCAAACACCGAGTGAAAAATGCTTCTTGCAAGTGAGGAAAAACACTCACTATCCCATACCTCAAGCATATACAGCTATCTTGACCATTAAAATCCATTTTTACAGCTCCACAGGAATTACTTACAAGCTATTACGGCTAGAAAACAAATCCCACACTCTCTCTCTATGATGATTTTCCATGTCACATCCCTCATCAGCATCAGAGCTTCTACTTGTCCACACTCCCAAGGAGACCAAACCTAACAGACATCTCCTACACAGCTCCCAGGTTTTTAAAGCCCATTTGTTTTCACTCAGGTGTTCTGGGCTGCAGACAGACACATCTGGATGTATATTTTTAGTAACTGATTCAAGCTCCAGGACCAGCAGCAACCACAATGGGTTTCAATTTCCTCTGCTGCATGTGGAATTGCTCCTGCAGTAGCTTGGCCACAGCATCCAAATCACAAAACCCACCGTGGATGCCAACAGATGAGTCACTGTCACTGTCACAGAGGTAACATCTTCATGATGCTTACTGTCCTAGCTCCTAATATTCAGGTTCTATTTCTGCTTTAAAAAGTGGACTAAAATTAGACTTGTCTAATTTTTCGCTTTTTTATGTGAGTCTTTATGCGATCAATAATTTGGCAATATAAAATCTGGAGGACAGTTCAGAATCAATATCATCCTGTTGCCATCACTGCTGCTTTTCTAGACCTTTATGTAAATTTCCATCAGGTACCTTCAGGTTCAAGCCCACTGCACTTGTTCTTGATTTTAGTTTTTAACATTTGAATGTGTAAGAAGTGCCTGTTATGCCCACAGGTAACGATTTTCCTCAGTCCAGAGGTGATCCTCACAGCAGACCCATCACTCAGCCCAAGGACCCAGGAGTGATTATAGCACAAACCTACCCAAACAAAGAGTCACAGGGTCGTAGAGGGTTTTTTCTGTCACCCTGTAGTGTTCTACACACACTATTCCCAGTTAAACCTGTACCTTAATCCCTATCCAGGGAATATATTACCCTGAGGACAATAAATGTCCTGTCTCTGCTGACATACCTGGCTAGGAACAGCCTTTTTATTGATGTCATCAAGTTCACAGAGGTAAATGAGACAGATGCAGAGACAAGAGACCCAGCTCATACTCAGGAAGAACATAGATTTATACAACTGTTTTCATCCCTGTTTGTAGCAGGTTGTTTTGGATTTTTTTTTTAATTACAGCCTTAATGATCTTATTTGAAAAAGATCTAATCCCATTTGTAATTGGATCTATTTATCCATATTTCATTACCCTAATGTGGCATCACTCACCAGCTTTTATCACCACTTACCTCGTAGGCAATATTTCCATGTGCTGAGTAGAGAAACAGTATGAGAACTACACAAAACCAGCTGCAGAATATCAGACAAGGAGGAGAAATGTCTCCACGTTGCATGGTAACACGGGTTCCTCAGGCAACACCTTTCACTGGAATTCAGGAATACCAGACAACTTCTAAAGCACTCCAGTGTTGCTTTCTTCCAAGATGATGGTATTTGTATTCAAGCTTCTAGCAGGTAGCTGGTTCAGCCTGAGTACACCACCCTATTTACATATTAATTTTAAAAAATAATCATCAGAAACACCACCAGCAGCTACCTGCGTCGCTACAAATCCTGACAAAATTCATCTTCCCTATTTATCCACCGAGTTCTTGAAAAGCTATTGGCCTAGTTAGCAAATCAAGAGATATAAATGTGAGCTTTAATTTTAATAATATGTCATTACCTAACAACAAGTAATCCCTAAAGGGACATATTTGCACTTTTTAGGTCACTGAGGTATTTTGCCTCTTGCTGTTGACAGGCTATATTCAAATCACAGCCAAACACCTGTATTTAAATGCTTTTTGCTTCCAAATTGACTAATTTCTTTCAGCTGTCTGTAATCTCATTTCAGTGCTTGCTGTGAGAGCAAGCCAGTCAGGCTCAAATTAGAAAACTTGATATGATTAAAGTGTCTAAATCACCTTGAAATATAAAGTTTGAGATAGCTTAATGCTCATTTTGTCAAGAACCCACTTTAATCCAATATGTTACAGAAGCAAAGCAATCCTCCCCATTCACACAGAGAGCAGCCAGTACAATTCTCAGTTTGAAGAATCAGCTCCCTCCCGAAACAGCTCTTGCCTTATTTAAGAAAAGGTAGAAGTCATCTCTTTCGACTACTGCATTCCATAACCTAACATCAAGATTCTCCCTATCAGCCTAGAAATACAAAATCTCTCTGGCTTATATTACACTTCATTGGTTTGCACAGTGAAATAGTCAAAGCACATATCCTCTACCAGAATCACAACCAAAATACCTTCATTATCCCAACACTGCGTGAATATTTTATTTTCCTTATGTTTTCATGCTGCAGTTTCTGCTGCACTGACATCACCACCAATTCAAATGGCACACTGTGTTTTCCATTACCTAAAGCTGCACAGACATATTCTGCCTTCACCCTATCTACAACCACCTAACAATTATTACCATATAGATGATGGTAATTTTCCAGCTTAAAGGGGCAGGGGAAAAGCATGTTCTGGAATATTTTTTCAGCTGTTGTTTAAACCCCACAAAGAACAACAATGAAACTACATGAAAGCCACTGAATTTCCCCTTTAACATTACAGTGACTAAAATGGACCAGCATTTGAATTCGGCATTTAAAGCAAAACAAGGGCCACCAATTGTTTACATTTGTCTGCAGACCAATTTTAAAACACACGTAATGCTCCATCCTAAAAGCTTTTGTCAGATAATTTGGAGAGGATTAGCAAGTGAGCAATTAGTACATGCAGTTCACATCAACTATCACGCCAATTAGCATCATAAATCAAACCAGCAACCCTCTGATTGAATCCTATTATGCGGGAAGCAAGATGTTCCAGTAAGCAAAATATTCCCAGAGAAGTAATGTCTTTCTGGAAGCTACACAGGGCTCCTGACTCTGCTAAAATATTATTTTTACCAGATATTAAGCAGGTATCAAGGCAGGTGTCTGCTGTAAATATTGATACCTGGCACCCAGACAGCGACACACATCCCTCCCTCCAGCTCAGGTCACACACCTGGGTATTCAGCCCAGCTTTTGCCTGCAGCAAGCTGTGCCCCACCCTACTTCAATTTCATTTTCAGCTAAGTCAACAGCCAGATCCTTCCATTCATAAACTCATGTACTGTTGTACAGATGCTATTACATGCCACAACCTCATAGCGGTGAGGCATTTTTGAAGCTTAATTAATGCAGGTTAAAATTAGGCTCTTATTTTGCATGAGAAAAATAATGAAACGGGACTAAATGGATGAGTTGCCTCAGGGTACAGGAATCGTTTTCCTCAGCTTGTTTCTGCTCCTCCCTGCTTCCATTTACTCAGCTCCAAGGGTGGAACTACAGATTGCCATTCAAGAAGCAGAACTGCCACAGAAAAGTGATAAACCACTCCAGCAAGGTCCCACCTGCACTCAGGCTGCAGCTACAGATTTCTGCTGCATTCAGAACAAACCAGCAGAATTGTCAATTCTTACAGTTCCATCATCCATCATTCATGTCACCACCCTGTGCAGGAGCTCAGAAGGCAGCCCAGGGACCCACAGAGATCTTTCAACCCCAAACCAGAACAGCAATTCAAAACTAATTTTATGAAGGAAAACTATTACTCAGCTTTATTCACAGTAGAAAGAAAATAATCCTATTAATTCTTTAGCACGTATTGAAAATATGAACAAAGCTTTACTACAAAACCACTTTCAAACTCTGCTACATCATTGATTTTATGTTCATGACAGCAATAGTACATTATTTTCATTCATTGTCATTATTTATTAGCCTTGACAGCTGACAATTGTACCCTTGGCAGCACAACCAATAACACCTCCTGGCCAGAAACAGAGATGGTGCAATTCATAACAAAGTGGTTTTTATTATCAGAATCCTCACAATCAAATACCCACATCTGTTAAGACTTTCCAAGCTATCTTCCTAGTTTTAGTGCTAAACAGTGATCCAAATCAGAGATATACAGCCCATCTTTCTCCATACCTGCTTCATAACCTGCCTCCCACAGCAGCTACAGCAGCAGATATTAAGCTGTATGTCACTTCAGTGATAGTAGGCTCCTATCTCTGACTTTTGATTATTTCTTATCAGGTCAAATTTGTCATGTCATGCCACCTTACCTAAATATAAACACCTACCAGGCCTATTCATGAGCTGTACAATGGCTGTAACAGTTTACTACGACCTAATATTAGTTAATGTTTTATCTTTGCACATCAGGAGGAACTTGATCACTGAAGCCTAGCTCAGATCACTATGTAAAATTTACAAAAGAAAAGAATCAATATTCAAACCTAAGAATCCAATGGCAGCTCAATTACTCCTTCTTACTATTCCAGCATTGGAAATAATGAAATGGATGCAGTAAGTTTCTAAGGCATCCTTTGCACCCTGTAGTGAGATTAACTTTTTGAAAGCAACACAGGTAATTTCCTAAGCCAAATCTATGACAACAAGTCCCTTCAGTTCCTACTGCTCTAAGTTGGCTTTATGGATTTCCTGGCTGCATCCATGTGCTACAGCTGGCACAGGAAGGCTGAGGGATGACCTGATTTTTGCCTTCAAGACATGAAAATTACTACAAACGTTCAAGCCACCTCAAGGAATTTCACTGAATGAGTAATTCTGGCTGTAACAATGTAGAAAGCAGGTGGGAAAAGGACCATTCCATCAATTTGCACCTGCTAACCTAGTTCAAAGCAGCAGATTTAAACTGCAAAGCCACAATCACTTTTATGCTTTGAGAACACTCCTAAATCCTAAAATGCATTTACATAGCTCTAAAACTACCCTCCCTAAGTTTCTGGGCAAGCCTACTTAAGATTTTCCTGGACTTGGATTTCAACTTCATGTTTATCAATCCATTCACAGCATTAGACATTTCAATCTCCTTCCTCACCTCCCTAGTTCTGAAGCACTTTCCTGAGTTTGGCTGGTGTATCTTGAGAAAATTCATTACTGGATGAAAAACAGCAGCTATCAAAACACTGTCTGATCTTGCACAGCAAGGTCACCCTCCTGAACCACAGAATCTCCTGAGCTGGAATAATCCTGATCCAAAAGGATCATTGATTCAACCTCTGTCCCTGCACAGACACCCCAACAATCTCCTCCTGTCCATCCCTGGCAGTGCTGTCCAAACACTCCTGGAGCTCTGGCAGCCCCAGGGCTGTGCCCATTGCCAGGGGAGCCAGGGTAGCGCCCAGCACTCTCTGGGGGAAGAACCTTTTCCTAAAATGTCACCTAAACATCCCCAACACAGCTTTGTGCTGTTAGAGATGCTATAACAAAGGGTTCCACAGATACTGGGGGAAAATCTAGGGAAACGAAGAAAAGTAGAAGTAAAACGTCTTTAACACGTACAATAAAACTTTCAAGTCCAAGATTATTCTAACCAGGCACAAAATTCCTCATTTGTCCACACACTGGCCATCTCCAAATCCACGTGCCAGGCACCTGAGTTGGGATGCTGCTCAAGTGATGCAAATAGCTCCTGCCACACAAGGGGTTAACTCAGCCACACCAGCACTTGCCAGGTTAAATAGGATCCATTTAAATGATTGCTGTCTGGGCATCCCAGTGCCATGCTTTTAGCATATTTCCTCTGGAGAGCACAGTTGCTGTGATACCTAAAAGACAGGCATCCTGGCTGCTCTCCTGAGCATGAGCAGCTCAGACAAAGATGAGGATTGCTCACATCCCAACCTACTGTGTCTATATTACTGAGTACTGATGTTACAAAATCCTGCAACAGTGACTGACTGCCTGTGTCACTCCTCCTTCGTGCTGGTACTGAAAAAGACAGTTGTAAATTATAGAGACGGTGGTAGAAGTAATAGGAAATTTACTAAGAGGAACAACATCTGTGGTTTTAGTTTAATAGAAAATGTAAGCACTACCAAGTTCAAGTCGAGGTTTTGAGTTAAGTCATGTCAAGCATTGATTTGGTCTAAGCTACAAACAGTTCCTCAATCCCTTTAAAAATAATGAAAAAAAAACTGAAAAATTCAAGCTACTCACAGACAAACACAAAGCAATACACCCAAAGCTATAGATTCAATTCCAGTGTTCCTCAGAGTCCCTTTGCTTCTCTGTATCCTTCTTTGGGATAAAAGGGAATATTACCAAAGTAACTGTCTCATCATTGGGTTTACATTCATTATCCAACTATGTAAACTAGTGAAGCTACAAAGGAAACACTGAAATTACATCTTTCACACAGATCAACCTGTGGTTTTAGTTCTGGCTTCCTGAAGTGGTTAACTGAAGCTTATTTAAGCAGTAAGAAAGAAAAGTGAAAGAACAAGTCATTCTCTGGTTTAGAAATGCACCCCTATCTTAACACCCCATCATCTGTACCACTATGCAGGCTCCAAATAGATTAGTCAGAATCCTGAAATTGCATTAATGAGGCTGAACGTGCACACACTGATTAAGTAACACATCTGCTTCCACCTACTTAAGAAAAAAAAATTATTAAATACTTCCAGAGGGCTTTGGAATTGCCAGCTGTCCACAACAGACTCACCACCACTACCAAGGAAACCTGATAACCTCACTGTTTCCACTTTGGAATTAAAATTTAAAACAAACTTTCTACGAAATCACAAGCCAAAATACATCTAAGTGAGATGTGACCTTATTTCTAACATGGATCACAAGATTCATGCTGCATTTATAACCTTAGCACAATTACAAGAGAAGCACAAATGAACTACAAACAACTTCAGATCAAAAACTACTAGGAAGTAGTTGAAAAGTCTGTCCTTACAGACACAGGAAAATATTAAGTTAAAATCACCCTCCTTTTCAGTCTCCATATAGAAACCACAAGAGTCTTTACATCAAAAATCAGCAGCATCCCAACTTGTCCACATCTGGCACTGTCTGTGCTCTATTTCATGGTGTGAGGACAGGCAAGAACACAAAAGAGAAGCTGAGCCACAGTTCTCCCTCAGTACAGGTGACACAAAGTACAAACAGTACTTGAAGGCAGTCAAGGACAAAAACTAATACAACAGAAGACAAATCTCTTACTCCCACAGACATTAGGATTATCAAAACTATTGAATATACCACTTGCTGTCTCAGAACAGAAAACTTTATCCACTGCAGATTACTAAGCAATCATTTTGGATTTGTTCCACAACTGATGTAAAGCCGTGTGTACGAAGGTCACGCTGAAAACCCTTCACATAAAAACTAACAATTGCAGAAAGGGATGTTTGAAATGCACTGTCAGCAAAAGGTCACACAGTTGAGATGCAACTGAGTTCTGAGATTTTTTTTGGAGCTTACATTACCTTTTCTTCAAAGATTTGCCAAAAATATCAACACTATCATTCACCTTGCTTATTGGTAAGGACAAAACCAATCCCAGTGGTGACACAGGAGAAAACACAGTATTCCTGAAGTCTGGGGAGCTGTTCAACTGCCTGGCACTACTCCAAGCCTCTTTCAATAGCCAAAAACAATGTGGGATTTTTTAATTTCCCTTACAAACATACTGCAGCCTGACAGTTATAAGTGCATCCCTTATACATTAGCAATTAATGACATACCTCGTATTCCCACTTCGGTTTTCCCAGTATGATCAAAGACACAAACCTATTCCCTCAGGTGGCAAAGTGAAGGCTAGGACCATGGCTACTTCAAGTGCTGGAAAGGAAGCACTTTTCCTAATTGGAAAATAAGCCTTGTGAAGACACTTAGCCGGAGCACTGATGTCACCTTTCGGAAACCACAATTGCCATTTTGTTACTGCTCAGTACAATGCAGAACACAAACACAGCAACTCAGCTTCCAAAGTGTTTCCTTTTCCCAAGTGCCTGAGTTGAGCAAAAGCAAATCCAAAGCCCTATCTGCTGCACTGCCGAGTGCCCCCTCTTAGGGAGTAGGACTCATTTGCCAATTTAAATAGAAATAAAAACAGTGATGTGTATTCACAGCAGCACGAACTCTTGTATCAGCATTACTGCCTGCTGCTTTCAACTAATCCCCCAAAGCAAACGGTGGGAGAAGGCCGGCACACTCCCTGAAAACTCTAAAGCCTCACAACACATTTGCTCCATCAACATCAGCTGATCCACAGCAGGTCTCCATTTTTGCCCCGGGGAAAGAAGTTATCCTCACAAGTCAATGGTTTAAGGCTTTCCTCTTGATCTTGATTCCTGTAACTTTTCTGCGCTTGCTCAAAAGCTGATATTTAATCATGCAGCTTTTGCAGAGAAGAGCAGCGAAGCATATAATTTAAAGCCAGAAGGAGACATTGCAGGAACTTCAGACACAACTATCAAACCTAGTTTTTAGTTTACTGTGCAAGTACAGTTAATACCAAGCACCTGAATCTTCTTGTTTACTCACATGCTGCAGTCTGCCATCTTCCACATTAAAAAGAAGCATCTTTGCGTTTGCATATGAGCCACACAAACAGCAAAACATGCACTGCATTTCACCAATTCCTTCACACTGGAGGTCTACAAACAATAAGAGTGGATCTCAGAATGGTATGGTTTGGAAGGGACCTTCAAGATCATGCAATTCCAAACTCTGCCAAGAGTTTGTGTCCCCAGGGCAGGGACACTTCTCACTATCCCAGGCTGCTCCAAGCCACTTCCAGCCTGGCCTGGGACACTTCCAGACAACCAAGGGCAGCCACAGCTTCTCTGGGCACCCTGTGCAAAGCACCCTGTGAATGTTACCTTTGAGCCAGGTTAACAGCTCAGGGCACACATGCACAATCAGCAGAAAAAGGCATTAAGAGACTTGTCCCCGGCACGCTGCCCTGGCTGTTACAGGAAACAATCCTCACCCGAGCCAATGTTTACTGTGTTTATGCAAGCTCAGGATTTACCTGGATACACTTACTCACCACCTATGTGGGCAGATTCCCCACGCCTGAATCACCCCAATTTAATCCCCCAGCAAACCAACAAAAATAGCACATTCCCATGCTCTGTTGTGCTCACCTAGAAATCTGAAACAAGACGGTTGTTTGGAGAATCAGATTGATCCCGTCAAATCACACAGCTTGAGCTACAGTTCCAAGATGCAAACATAACAAAAGCTCAAAGAGGCCAACTACTATTACAGTTTCAAGATGCAATTGTCTTATGCGATATCTGGGGATTCTTCAGCTTTGTCAGTGATGCCTAAATATCTGAACTATGCCATCATTCTTTTGATGTATTGAAATAATATAACAAGTACCCAGAGAACCCAAAATGGTCTGGGTTGGAAGGGACCTTAAAGCCCCCATTCCATTCCACCTCCTGCTGTGAGCAGGGACACCTTCCACTATCCTAGGCTGCTCCAAGCAATGTCTAATCTGGCCTTGAACAATTGTGGTTTTTTATTTCCCTAGAGAAAGCAATGCTTTTGCAGCACATGCATTTTTCAAGTGATTTGTCTCAGCCTTCAATAGCAACAGAAGTGCTAAGGCACTACTCCTGTCTCAACTCCTCCTGTAACATTGTCGTGAACATACTCAAACAATACCAGCGTTCAAGGGGCTGTAAAGTTGGAGAGCTACAACAATTAGATGCCTCAGAGGCTCATGTACTTCAAGAGTTTTAGCTCCACTCTAAATTACTTTATTTTCAGGAAACAGTACTTTTAAAAGTGACCAGGAGAAAAGTAAGGTTTGAACCTTCTCCCACCCACACACTTCCCCATGTATCTTTGCACTGCCTTGAGCAAGTTATTTCCAAATGTACAATCTCATACTTTCCCTAAGGCTTAGATTATTTCTAGATAATCACTTAATAATTTCAAAATTAAAACTAGCATTTACAACATGCTTTTTAAAAATTTATTTTTAACAGAAAGACAGAATAAAGATCACAAAATGCTCTGGAACACAGCAATTCATACCTACATGATGTCTGGTATGTCATTCTTACCAATTAAAGCAATAATTTCCTCCTAACTAAATAAATAAATAAAAACTACTTGAGATGCTCAACACCTGCTGCATCAGCATGTTTGTACTAAGTATATTAGTATTTTTACAGACTATTAAAAATGTGTACATCTTAGCTAAAGTGTTTTAAAGTCTTTTTGTGAATGAGTAAAAATTAAGTTTTTCACCATCTTGGTTTTCCATCTTGCTTAAGTTTATAAAAATATAATGTTAGTCTCAGCCTGGATGGTGAGAAACTGGAAGTGACATATTCAGCTATTACCTACCCTTGCAGATCATCACACTGTGGAACCCGGAGATATTTTCAGTAACCTAAAGACCACTGAAGGCAATTCATATTTTCTCTCCCTGTTTCTAAGCACACAACGTACTTGATATAAGAAATGTTTAACGTTGACCAAGCAGTGATGTTGTGAGCTACAGAACATGAGAAGGCAGATTTTACTACAGTAAAGTCTGTGTAACAGACTAATAATATTAATTACACTGTTACTAAACTAATATAGCAGTCTAAGTAACTGTAAAACTGATTGGCTGCTTAGCACGAATTTCCTACAAAAAATACAGAAGTGTATTCTTTTGAACTGTTAACTTTGCAACTCTGAGACATGCAAGAACCTGGAAACAGCCCACTTGTTATTTTCCCACCTTTATCCACTGAGGAAAAACTAAAACTAATGAAGCACTATCATCCAGAACTGTCTTATCCAGAATCACATGTAACTTAGAACAATACATGGCAAGAAATCTCTGTGCAAAAAGTATGGACAAATCAATTTAGGACTCGGTTTAGCACTTGCTCTCTTTGTATCAGCACACTTGTACTTGAATATAAACAACTGCTGCTGAAAGGGGAGTTTGAATTTCAGATTAACTCAACACTCTTTGGTCCAGCAAGTATGCCTAGACACTCCTATGAACTCCAAATGTAAGAACTCCTCCAAATGTAAAAAGAAAGAGCGTTTATATCGCCGATAAAATCCAAAGTGCTGGATAGACAGTGCCTCTCTACATAGAAAAGAAAATTCTAGGAATCAGTAACAGGAACTCTCCTTCACTGCAAGTCCCAAATTGCTTAAGATTCCAAGCATGTTCTTCTCCAGAGCTGTCAAACCTCTCTTGAGCAGGCGAGTATTAAATAAGCTGTTCAAGGAGCACGTGTTGGATGGAGTTGATGTTTAAAGCAGCCTGAACTAATAAGTCTATAGTCTTCTCTTTACAGGGTACAGCTCTCCTTGCAGTGGAAGGAACTCTTCTGGGAAGTCACTTTGTATTTTCTCACAGCAGCCACATGCCAACCACACCACAGCTCCTGTCAATGAACTTCAAGTACCCCGAGGTTAAAAGATTTTGTGATTTGGGGAGTATCAGTACAACACTAAACCCTTTGCAGCAAAATTGGAAGGCAAACACCATAACCCAAATGTCTGTTTTTCCTACATGCAACACATGGCACTACCACAGGGATTTAAAAGCTGCTATCAGCTTTTAAAAAAAGAGGAAGAGTTGGCTAAAGGCGGTTTACCAAAAATACAAGCCTGGTGGAGTTGTAATCTAAAGGAGTGAGGAGTTGTTGTTTTACCTCTAACTCTGCAACTATTCAATTTTTAAATATTTAAGAGCTAGTTGAAAAGCCCTCAGAAGACATACAATACACTCCTTTTCTAGAGAAATCGTTCCCATCAATCAGAGCTACTGTTCTCATGACTCAGTGTCCAATAAAAGTTAGACAGCAAATTATCTGTGAAGGTTTTACTCATCCTCTCAGCTCTTGAAACATGTTTTTAGACTGCTATTTTGGTTTTCAAGTCTTTGTGATTGACAAATGAGCTGAGCCACAGTTAGGTAACAGAAATCATTAATACAAGAAAAGACTAACACAAGTCACATGCTAAGGAGATAACTACATCCAGTGCTTCACATCCTCCTCCCACTTCCACACAAGCTTGGCACATCACTAGAGTCCAAGCATCTTATTCAGAAACATATTTATCCCACATAAGCATGTATTAATTACCACTTGAAAAAATGCTCTGCTGAAGGCATCATCTGTCTTGCAGAAATCCAAACACCAGCAGCATGGAGAAAGGGACGGTGCTTGTGCCAGTGTCTTCCCACCAGATACACTGATAAGTTTTAAACTCCACAGAAAAGGAAAGAAAAGGCAAAGTGCTCTCAGGAGGGGACAGCCACACAACATAACCTCAGTAGTGACTAATAAAACAGAGAATATGCACAGATCTCCGCCACACACTTGGTCAGATGTAGATACTCAGGAATAAGTGACAGGCACTGCCAGCCTCCCTGCCTGGCCACACAACACGCTAAACCCAAAATGTTAACTGCAAGAACCATGATGTCTGTCTATTCAAGCTTCACTGCTCAAGAGGCACACAAATAAATCTTTCAGGCAACAATCTCAATAGCAGCTTTTCCATCGGGCCTTTTTGATTACATATCATTTAAAGACCAGCTAGGCCACCAACACAAGATGGTTTTAGGCAGCTCTATTTCAGCTGCTGTACATCACGCTCTGCTACCCTGAATCCCTTCCAAAACAGCGACAGCACACTCCAGTTGAAAAAGCACACGACGTGAAGCTCAGCAAGTTATCACGCAAAGTAAGTCATAAATTTCTCCACAAAATACATATTCCTAGCCAGTACTGTTTGCTCTATTTAACTCCACCAACAGTTAAGAAAAAATATCTGCAGACTTTGCTACGCTGGTGATTTCTTTCCTTATTTTGTGCATCCTAAGCAGTTCAAGCCTCTGTAGTGCTCCTGCGGGGACATATGCACATAAATCTAAGCTTAGAGGGCTGTTATCTCCATCTTGCCTCCCGACCTGTTTTTACACTACTGCACAGACCAATACTGCTCCGTAACCCAGCTGCACGTCTTGTTTACCCACTTCACACCACCAAACCACAGCCCACACTGTCTCCATCACACGCTGCAGGGAGCGCCGAAGAAAATTTCATTTTCCCGAACCCCTCTGCAGGCAAAACGAGCATCACCCTTCCCACCGTACCACAGCCCGAAGGAGCACGCAGCAGCAGACGAGAAGCGAAACAACTTCTAAACCCCACAAATCCCAACAGAGGGGCCACCCAGTGCCGAGGGAAGGATGGGGAACACCTCCGGCTCCCTGAAAACGCCAGCCACGAGGGGTGGAGGAAGGGCAGGCAGCCCGGAGCGGGGAGGCGGCTGCTCCCAAGGACCCGCGGGCCATGGGCTGGGGGCACAGGGGATGCCAGGGGGAGGCGGAGGGAAAGGGGCAGGGGGAGCAG
>JAOTQP010000362.1:1038105-1057520 GCA_026413545.1 Cichladusa arquata | reverse complement strand
CCACAAGGGCCCCCTGAGCCTCCTTTGCTCCAGGCTGAGCCCCTTTCCAGCTCCCTCAGCCCCTCCTGGGGCTCCAGACCCTTCCTTGGACATTCTCCAGCCCCTCCATGTCCCTCTGGCTGTGAGTGCCCAGAACTGGCCACAGCTCTGGGGAGGCCTCAGCAGGGGATGTACCCTGCCCTGGTGCTGCTGACAAGAGAATAACAGTCACTCTGCTACAGCTGTGCAGCAGGCAGCCTGTCCCAGAAGAAGAGTGCTGTCACCAACACCAAATTCTGTGGGAAGACACGGTGGCTGTGTAGAATTGTTCACTTCAGTGCCTGTCAGAATGGTTATGGACTCCCTGCAGCAACACTGCTTGTTACACACAGCTCTGAGTTTTCTACTAAATGTGTTTATTTGAGTGTGTATTTGACAACAGCATCACCTGAATTTGCCTTTCCTTGGAACTTTTAACTTCCAAATCAGTGAGGTTTACCTGGTGGATGCAGTAAGCCCAGCCTGTAGTAAAGAGTTCCCCCCAGGCATGACTTGCAGGCCAGCCAGCCCTGGCCCCAGTGGACAGTACTCCTGAGCACTGTGGTGTCAGAAGGGGGTCTCCAAAGGGCTGGCATCTAGGACACGGTCACCATAGAAACTGGGGGGATTTGCTGTGTCTGTGTCAGTTCTTTGAGCTGCTTAACAGCTCGCTGATAACAGCTCACACTCTCACAGCTCAAGGAGCGTGGCAGGGACGGCGCTGCGCTGCCGTGCGGGCTGTGCGCACATCCCAGCAAGAATTCCCTGGAAAGGGCTCTCCTGCTCCCGGCTTGTGTGCATCACCTTGTATGCCCCCTTCCTGTAGCTGCAACTTCCTCATAAAAAATGTAATAAAACCCCGTGGGCTCTTTGTCTGGAGACAAGGAAGGGCTGCTGGCACATTTCCACCATCCCATTTTGCTTATGGTTTGACCAGGTTTGTCTGACCTAGTTCTGTTCATAAACTGGGCTTAATGGTGGAGTCCTGGAAACGTTCCCAGCTGCTAAAGCCTGGCTATTCCCTCTGCAGTAATTAATTGCAGTTCAAAAGCCCTGCACCAGCTATGTATCATAACATTAACATAAAAAAACATGTTCTCTGGGATTCTAAGCTTTGAACAATCTTCTTATGGTGCCCAGACTTATATTCCATAGCACGAGAGCACCATGGGACCCTGCTCATCAATTGCTTGCTTCTAAGTACAGACTAAACTGGAACATCTCTTTCCTGTGTACCCATTGCAGACCCGTTATGACAGCATAAAATGAAGCTTGGAATTGTTTTTATTAAGCTGGGTGTGATTTTTCATTCCAGTGTAACTTTCCATCCACTTGCAAAAAAAAAAAAAAATAAAAAGAATTTGAGAACAAGTATAATGAGTTGAAACTTGATGCCCAATAATAATTTGTACACCATGAGGCTCCTGGAGAGTGTTCAGCAGTTATTAGAGACAGGAAGAATTTTCAGCACTAATTGCCTGACAAAGAGACAACTTTTGGTTGAACTAAGGGTACCTAAATCACACATCTTCAGCAGAGAGAGCGAGAGACTGCTGTAAAACCTATTGATGTCACTGGTTTTTTAAAAAAAAAAAAAAAAAAAAAAAAAAAGAGGTTTGAGCAAATATTCATGTGCTTAGCTACTGACTGTGTGAATTGTAGAGGAACCTTGTTTTGGCATTGCAGTTGCTGTGATGGTTCCTTTGGGATTTCCTGGCCCTGAACTGTGTCAGCTGCACTTGCTTCCAGCTCACTGAGAAATGTGGAGCTAGGAGCTGGCACAGAGCTCAGCCTGGGAGCTGCTGGGTACCTGCCCTGGCCAGTGGGGAAGGATTTTGGGAAATGCTGTGGTTTGGGGAGGGGAGGCTGCTCCTACTCAAGGTGCTCAAGCTGAGGTGTACATATCACTGCAGACCAATTCAATCCACATAATTTCCAGCAAAGACCAGAAATCCTTTGTGTAAATCTTTGTGCAAAGAGCTCTTCTTCACATGGATGCAAGTGACTGGAAGTTACAGTGAATCCTCCCCTGCATAATTTATATCCCCCTCTTCAATACTCACCACAGAATTTCTTTTTACATCCAGTTCTAGCCCCTCAGCAGCATTCTTGAGGCTCATTAGCTCATGTACAACCATTGAAGCAAGCTGGAGGATGAGATTTTAAAGCCTTCTGTTTCCAAAGATTAATACAGATTTTTTTTTTCCCCCAAAATAATCATCTGCAGACCGGTGCCAGGACTCAGATGTATAGGCTCAGATGTATTTTGTCTGACGGAAAAACATTTCCTCTGCTTTGTAGAGGCTGCTTACATCCCTTCTGCTGCCCTTGAGTTATTTGTTACAGCTTTCCTGACACCTGGAGCGGGACAAGCCGGTCCCTTGGCCCACATCTGAAGGTGGACAGCGCTAAAAAGAAAGGTCAAGCGTGGTTCAGTAGCTTTCAAAAGAGGCCTTGGGTATTTCAAGCACAACACTTCATTTAAAGTCAAAAGACTGAGTTGCAACACTCTTCAAAGAAAGCGAAGTTCTTACTTTTAGGACAGCTCCAGTGTCCCTGAAAGTGTTCCTGAGGCAGCGGAAGCACCTCGGATCTGCAGTGCTGAACGCTCTGCTTTCAAAGCCTGCGAAGCTGAAACGCCTCAAAGCTTAGCCTCAGCTTTGTCTACAGTTTCAGCTTGTGTCACTACTTTGAAATGCAAGATAAAATGTAGACTTAGGTCTCCTTGAACTCAAGCGACTTGAGGAAAGTACAGGCATGATGGAGCTGCATTTTGCAGGCAGGGAACTGGGATGGAGGCACGTCCCTGCCCTTTGGCCTCAGTTCCACACAGAAGGCAAGAGCCTGCTATTGACCCAGATCTCAAGGGTCAAAAACCAGGGGAGTTTGGCACTAGTTTTCCCAAGGGTAGGCTGGATGGAGTAAGATGAAAGTATGGCGTGGATTCTTACTCGCTCCTGTTCAATCACCCAAGCTGTCGAGGGTTCGACTGCCTCGTTATCCTTGGGCCCTCAGCTGAGTTTTGATGACCTGTGTGGGAAGTGTTTAAAGCTACCACTGCAGACTCCTCACTGCTCCAGACAGGGCTGCAGAGTCTTGGTTGCAGCAGAAACGTTTAAAGTCAAATCAACCATCGTAAAATTTAATAAAGCCGCTGGAAAAAAATCTGCTGCGGTCTCCAGTAGCAGCGCTGCAGGTGTACTGTCTTGAGAACTATAAATGCTTATTTGTTTTTTATCTCTTCACTACTCGATTTTAAAAAGGTGTAGCAGACTTTTAAATATTCCCTGGAGAATTTTGGGAGTCCTATAATGTTAAGATATATGGAACCTGCGGTAGAGTACTCTGAAAGCTGAGATAAACTATTGCAGCAGTGGTTCTGTGCCTCAGCCTGGAAAACAGGATAGAAATCTCATTCCTTGTACAGCTGACAAACACGTGTGCACATCTGCTGGAGCTATGCATGCCAAACAGACCTGGAGCTGCTGTTGCCTTGCAGAACATGAAATCTGGATGGTGAATAGTTATCTAACATGAAATGCTTGGCAGAAGTCTCAAAAGCTAATTTAATCTTTATGCTTTGTTCTTTAAGGGAAACAGGTTTAATTGGAAGCTAACACTTTTGTTAAAAGTATCATACTCTAGAGGATATAAATATTACTGGTTTTTGGGAATGGTATAAATCCTGTGGGTGCAGGCCGTGGTCAGACGGATTTAACAGAGGTAAAATCTCAAGCAAAAGTCTTCAGGATGCTGGTTCTCTGTGCCAAGCTGAATTGCACATATCAAGAGCTTTCCTTCATGACTCTCAGATCCAAATAAACATGTGAGTTCAGTTAAGAATGTACTCCAAGGATTATCCAGTTCTGCCTGTAAACTTGGTTATCTGATGCCATTCTGAATAAATTACATGGATGGAAAAAGTTGATTTCATGGCCCCAGAGCTCACCTTTGGGGGACAGGAGTCAAAGTTCTACCTGGGCTGGATGCCGGTGAGCATCAGTGGCGTCAGTAGGTTACAGTTGCATTGAGTTTTGCATTCTGGGAGTAAACTGGCTGTTTCAAGCAGAGGGAAGGATCCAATATTTTGTCTAGGATTGTGGCTTGAATGTTGCAGTTCTCATGGCAGCCTGTTCTTCTTTAGGTTCTTCTGAAGCTGAAAGCATCATGTGGTAACTCTGCATCTTGAATTTCGTGGAAAAAATGCCAAGAGGAAGTGAGCCTCTAAGTGAAAATGGGGAAACAACTGGGAAGGACTGAGTAAGTGAAGTAACTCCATACTCAAAGCAGCATTACAGCATTGCAAAGAAATACAGAGAAGTGAAGAGTCACTTCCCAAAAAAATTTCCCTCTGAAACAGTCAATTCATTTACTATGGAAAGAGTGAGTATTGTTAGAGTGACTTGGAGCTTCCCTTATTGCAGTAACCAAAACTAACATGTAGTAAAGTTATTGGTCCCTCTAAACAATCTGCATAGAAACCTTTCTAAGTGATTTCAGGTTTTTCTGGGAAGTATTCAGAGCAAAACAGGCATGAAAGCTATTCCATAAATTGGTCAGTTTGGGGCTTGTAAGGACAAACCATGGCACACATGAGCTTGCAGCTTTCCAATGGTTATGATTCTACACTGCCTACCTCACAGATGGGCACCTCACACGAGTGCCCTGGGAAAGGAGTCTGGCCTGTTGTGGCCACTGGCACAGAGCACTGGGCAAGCATTTGCTGTTGGAAGAGGAGCTGCCTTCTGTTGGGCAGCTGGGTGACACCAGGGTTCTTTCTGTGTAAAAAGGGCAAACACTGTAAAGTGTTCCAAAATATAAGGAGAGCCAAATTTGAGACGTCTGTCAGATAGAAGTGCATCTGTCTTGTTGCTGAACTGTGCTGAACCTGCTAAAAGTGCTCTAAGCTTCCCTCAGCTGCCCCAAAGTACCTGTGTAACAGTGACAGTAACAGGGCATTGCTACCAAAAAATCATCCCAGCGATGGCCAAAGTGTGCTCTGCAAGGAATTTAACATAAAAGAAGGTGCCAAAGTGGTACAAGGTGGGGAATAATTCACTATGCACATGGTTGAACAGAACTTTTTGCCCCTAAGAGGTTAATTCTCCAAGAAGAGGTCATTTGGCATCTGAGGTTAACAGAGTTATTGTGAGAGTTTGTGACTGATGCTGGCATTAAGGAATGGTCCACTTTTAGTCCTGTTTCTATCCATGATGCAATAAGATGTAACTGAATTATGAGTTTGTCACAGATCTCAGGCTTTATTAATCATCTGGGCAATTGTAATAACTTGGCATCATGGACATGATGGAAGAGCAGCTTTTGTGTCCTGCCAGACTCTTTCCATCATTTTAACCTGCTGTTTAAAGTAAGAATACTGGAATTCTTCATGACAGTGGATGACCAGTCCCAGTGTCTATCATCAGGCTGCCTTCTGAAGTGTCCTGGGGATGATATTCACCATTCCTCTGCTAAGAATAAACCATAAAAATGTGTTAAAAGTTGACTGGATCAGGTCTAACCAAGCTAATGATGAACTCTTATGAGCAAATAGTTTTCTCTGTGAATTAGACTTTAGACTTCAGCTCTCTCAGCTGAAAGAAAGAAAACATCCCAGTATTTCATGAGCTCTTGCTCTGGGACAAATAGTTTCTCATCTCATGCAAACTGCTTGCAGGCTGTACAATATCCTTGCAAAGATAAAAAAGGGAAATAAAATAATTGGAGAAGCTATTTGAGAGTTTCACATTCTTAGGTGCTTTTTTATGGGTAGATTTTCTTGCAAGAAAGTCTGTTGGGAGGACAAAATTTCAAGCCTGAAAGCAAAAAATCTGGAGACTGCTGAAACTTTGCCAGAGAAAGTTTTCTGCAAACACACCTAAACTTAGTCAGTGAACGTTCTTGTTGGTTTTAACCAGGTGTCACATTTCATCTGCTTAGCACTGGCAGCCTCACTGCTGCAGCCCAGTTGCACATTTTCTGGAAAGCCACTGAAGAAACCCCAGGTTTTTTTTGTTAGAAATGACAAGGTGCAGTTGCTTCATGTGGGCACTAGGCTGAGGAAATATAAGCCTACACTATTCATGGTCATTCTGTCAGTGTGGTCACCTCCTGTGTTTACCTGCTCCTAATTTTCACATGCAATGAGCTCTCTTCAGACAATTTAGCATTCTGAAATGAGCTGCTGGGTAGTTCTGTGGGAACACGAGTTCTGTGACGACCAAACACAAAAAGGGAATTGAACAGAGTATTATGCTAGTTTTCATAAGTCAGTAGTCCATGTGCATTTGAATATTGCATGTTTATCTAAAGGCAGGAATGGGAAGAGCTTAGAAAGAAAAGCAAAGCTGGAGACCTGCTTCTATTTTTGTGTTGTTTCGAGCAGAGATTTCTTATGTGAGTTACTAAGTACCAAAAACTGTACATAAGATGAGGCTGGTTGTGCCTGGAGGTGTTGTGGTATGAGATTTTCTGTGTCCTTAGCTAGGCAACTTCTCTTGGCCATACCAAGCTGGGCTGTCAGGTTGAACTCACCTTTTCAGTGATCTGGCCAGGTGGTTCGTGCTGCAGTGACATCCTGCTGAGCACTTCTAAGGGGTTGTAACACAGTGACAGTTTCTCAGTCATAGTGTTAAGCTGGGTGCTGATTAACTTGGGTTGGTCAAGGGAACGGACAGCCATGCCTGTTTAAAACTTCCCAGCGTGCAGCTTGCCATCACTGATTAGGAGGATGTATTAATTTGCTGGAAACAGAACTCGAACCACATCCAGAGAGGAGAGCATGCACTGTATAAAAAGTATACACTTGGACTACAGCACTCTGCTAAACTAATTCTGTCTGATGAAGCATACAGTGACATTTGACTGACCTTGTCAGCTGGAGGGGTGAATGGATAAAAGAAATGAGCTTTCAGTCTCTGGCTGAACATATTTAATATGCTGGGTAGGAGGTCAGTATGACTCATCCTTTCCATTTGCTGGATGGCCTGGGATTTGCAGAGAAAAATCTGTGCTTCTGTCGAATCCTTCCAGAGATGTTAATGCTTTGTGGTACTTGAATCCTCCACAGGTGCCTTTTCCAAACTGATACCAGGTTCTGTAAAGCTGCCACCCCTTTACCAGGGCTCTCTAAGTGTGATTTGGTGTCAGTGCTGGAGCCAGGATTCCCCCATGCCACAAGGCCAGGAGCTGACTGCATTCCTTAACATGCCGTGGGGCCACTGCAGCTTCAGAGGGCACCAGCCTGCATCCTGCCATCCAGATCATGGAGCTGCTTCTAGAAGGTTCTCCCCTAGATCTAAGTACCACTGCCCTGAAGATGGAAAATGCCACATGGTTTTTGTGCTGAACCAAACCCCACACATCGTTTACCAAGGCTGCCAGGTTTGAAGAAGGCAGCGGGCTCAGCACAGGTCTGATGCTGCCCAGGGAAGAGCAAACTCTGAGAAGAAGCAACACTTAGCACTTCCTGCCTCACTGAGAGGTGTCTTAGTTTCTAACCTGCTTCTAAAAACAGGTCCCCGAGGAAACAGTGCACTGTACATTAAGATCTCCACAGGCGTTTAATTAGGTGCTGTCCTTTGAGAAATGCACTTTTTTTCTCAAGACTTTTAGAACTGGGCCTCTGGTTCCTAATTATCTTGTTCTTTTGACTGGGACAGCTAAATAATTGTGATCCAGGCTGGTTGAATGAATGCAATGCTGTTCTTAAAGGCAATCAGCCACCCATTGCTCTGACAAAAAGTGTGATAATGTAATAACCAAGCCTTGCAAGAGAGAATGGGAGTATAAAATGTAAAATGTTTGCACAAGTTTGCCTGGGAATTAATCAAGTCAGCTCCACCTTGGAAGAGGATATAAGTCCTTCATGTTCCAGCTGAAGCTGTAAATGATTTCTAAATGAGCATGGCATCAAGTGAGCAGAAACCTAACCAGTAATTGATAGATACAGTTGCACGTCCCTGTCACCGCACTGTCTCAGATACGCAGCCCGGATTGAGCCTCTGAGCCCTTAGTGCAGCCTCTCAGCAGCCTCAACTGCACTCCAGTGGTGTTAGAGGCCTCATTATGCTCACAGCTATGAAAGCTGAACCCCCAAAGTGAGAAAGAGAGCAGTAATAAAGTACAATTTATCCAGCACCTTGGCCATTATCAGCTTGCTTAGAACTGCTAAATGCAGAAGAAGGAGACAGAGGATTTACCGTATGCGAAGGGATAATCTTTGCCTTTTTTTTCCTTTTTGTCCCAGCTGTCTAGACAGCTAGACAAATGCCAGGTTCATTTCTCAAGACCCTGACTGCAAGATATTTTAACTTTTCATCCTTTATCTTGAGTGCAATCTGCCCAGATTGTCTGGTAGTTATTGATCGTATAGCAAACAGACTTGGAGGTTTTCCAATCTTGAAAAAAGTAAAAAGTACCTCTGACCATGATGATAGTGAGTTTGGTATGCTTCTGAGCTGATGAACGAAATATAAAGGTGGCTGAGGTTGTGAAAATAGTATTGGAGCAATGAAACACTCAAACAGATTAGTGTGAATGCCAGCTGTAAACCCAGATCTCGTACTGATTGACGAGCTCTCAGCCTTGGAAGCAAAACAAAAGGAGAGTTCAGAAAAATTATAAGACTCAGCTTTACTCAGTGCTCATCCTACACTGTAAATGAGAGTATGGAGAAATGGGAATACCCTCATAGCTGTGCAGCTCTCTGTCTCACCCTTCTCCCCCCCCAGTTCTGCTGTCAATGTCAATCTTCACCAATCTGGTGCATGAAGAAGTGTTTTTTAGGTGTGAGAGCAAACACCAGACTTCCCCAATATGTTTCTCTGTGCTATGTGTCTGTTGCAGTCTTGCTTAGGGCTTAGTTTCTGCTTCTGACAGACTCCACCAAGCCCTGACTGGAATTGTAGTATTTGAAATTCAAAAGGTGGCTGCTGGGGAAAGCCTTTCCAGGACAGAAACCCAGTGTAATTCACACTGTTCTGCTTGAAAAGGGTTGTGTTTGGACTGAGCACTGGCATTTGGCACAATATGATGGAGCAAGAGGCAATGGCACTGCAGACATATGATGGATAACAAGCTTGTGGCTCAGAGCATTTGCTCACATTAGACCTATGGAAATTCATAGTGTGTGATTTGACACTTGCTATGAAGCAGAATCCCAAAAAGCTGTTCACAAGGAGGCAAGAAAAGCTGATAATGGTCTATAATGATGGCTCTCACAGAGAACTTGCTGCCCAGCCCCTCATAAGAAGCCATCTGCCACACTGAGGGAGCACAATGGAGCTGCACCCTGATCCCTGATGTGGGGCATGGCCTGCAGGGCAGCCGATGGAACCCTGAGTATGACATTCCTTTGATGTAGCTGGGATTGTTACCCCCACTCTGCCCACAAAGCAAAATTTAAATGTGCTCTGCCAGGGGTTTGTTGTGCCCAGCTTTGGGGTGCCACAGCTGAAGCTGCTGCAGATGCAGGGAAGGTCATGGAATCATCAGAGAATGCTTTGTGTGGGAAGGGACCTTAAAGATCATCTTGTTCCAGACCCCTGCCATGGGGCAGGGATGCTCCTGTGTGTCCCAGACTATTCTGTGCCTGTGCCCTTTGCAGAATTCATGAGGAAAACATAGGCATGCTGCTCTGCTGCATCTTAAACATTAGATTTCTAATTGGCACCAGAAGATTGTCCCCTTGCGTGGGCATTGATGTAGGGATGCAGTAAAGCACAAACTTCACCACACTGAGTAGCAGAAATGTCGGGCTCAGACAAGCAGCACCCAGGTTTGGTGTGACAGAGCACCAGTTATGGTTTGTTAAGGCATCAGATTAGAAGACAGGATGGGATACTGGGAGCTGGAAATAATTGGGTGATGGGCTTTCATGCTGTACTTGAAATTTCTTTTCACTGTTCAAGCAAAACCACTCCACCACACACAGGAGGAAAACCTTTTCCTTCAGCCTCTGACCTTGTTCCTTGCTTCCATTCCTTTCCAAGTTTGGATTTTAGCTTGAGTTTCAAGTGCTGCTGTGTTCCCTAGAAGAGCTGATGTGTAGTGCAGCTATGCTTTTTCATCAGGAGACACTTTTTTGGTTGGGGGGACCCCAGAAACTAATTTCTAAATAATCAATGCATAGGGAATATGCCAAGTAGAAGTCTTCCTGGCTTCAGCAGGAGCCGGGAATTTACTCCTTGAAGTGAAGGAATGTTTGTTCTAGGGAGTCAGAAGACAGTGTTAGCTTCTGTAAAGATACTGGAGAGGTGTGAGCAGGGAGTCTGATCTGCTGTATGGGAATGCTGTGGTGGTAGTCAGTGTAGGTTAAACCTGGCTGTCAGGCCTGTCCTAACCAGAACTAGTTTCTTTCTCTTTTTAAGACAGATTAGAAAGTAAAACTACTCATATATTCAAACATTCTAGACTTTCTGAGAAATGATCCTGTTTCAAGAGCACATCTGTTATCCACATTGATGAGCCTGTTTTTCCAACTGCAGTTGCCTTTTTATTCTGCATGTTGGCAATACCCACTTCTAACAGAATTTGTTGGGAATGGGCCTGCCAGCTTCAGGCTAGCTGTGCACCACAACAGCCATTCTTAGCAGTCAGTTCTGTAGTCACAATCTCACTCAGACACTCTTGTTGAACACAGTAAGAAGACACCTTTTGAATGAAATGGTCTGAGTCTTGGTGGACTGAGGAATTGAAGCACAAAATTGTGTCTTTTTGGTCCATTTTCCCCTGAAATCCTGAGTGCTGTCTTTTTAATTGTCTGGGAATCAGCAACTCCCCTGTGAATGGGATCTTCACAGCTGACAGCCCTGCCTGTGAAATCTCTTCCCTGCTCTTCAGACACTTCTAAGTCATTTCCCACAACCATATGGTTGTCATGAGGATTTAACCTCTATTCTCAGAGGGGCTTTCACTTCCACGAGCAGCAGAGAATCTGCCCTGTGCTTTCCCAGCAAATACAACCAGCACGGATTTGTAACACCACCAGAAAAGATACAAGCTCCTTTCTGAGAAATCCAGTCACTAAAAGGATAGAGCCCAAGGAAGAAGAAAGCTGAAATGAGCCCCTGGCACAACCAGGAAGGTTCTTGTCTGTGATAAATGATGGAAACTACCCCATAATTTTGGTAATGAAGGTCCCTGCATCATAGTTCCCTGGGTCCATTACTGCTTAGTTTCTTATGGCAGCATCTCATTTTCAAAAGGCCGTACCATAACACTGCTCTGGGCTCTGTAGCCATCCTTTCAGAGGCTTGAGGCAGAGATAAGTCACTCAATATTTTTATCTCATCAGGCATATGTTTGTTATGAGACCCTCACACTGGAAGAGCCCTTCTTCCAAATTTGCATTATCCTACCTTGACTGATGAGTTTAGAGCTGACATGGGAAAGTGCCATTATGCCGAAGCTCAATGAATTTTATGAGTTTACTCAGCCCATATTTTCATTTAGTCTTTCACACCAACTCCCCTTGATATTCATCTTCCCATGCAGGTTTTCGGGTCAGGCTCAGACTGTCAGTGTTGTGTACTCCATGTACATGAAAGGAATATTTTCAGGGTGGTAGCTGTGGTGGCAGCAGGAGGTTTCTAAGAATACATCTCATAGTAGGTGTGTTGTACCTTCTTCTCAGAGCTCTGTAAATAGAGGACTGAACTGTTACCAGCAGCTACTTCCTCCAAGCTGGTATTACTAAGGGAAAAGCAACACTAATTTGTTTCTGTATAATAAGGTTTACTCTCTGCTTGATGTCATTGAGCTTCACAAACTTGTGAGCACGCTAGATTCAAACACATAAAGCACAATAATATAAATGTGTTGTTGAAATTTGAATGAAAGAATAAGCAAACCAGCCTGGAAAAGGAATTCTCTCAGAGGCACCAGGCATTTTGTGCTGATTCCATTAAGGATTTTATGAGTTTAGCTATGGCTAAGCATAATGCTTTTACAGGGAGCAGCAGCGTGATGGATGATGATTTTTAGAAGCGAAATAGCAGTGCTGCTCTTCAGCTGTGCTTAGAGCTGCTTACCAGCTCTTCTCCTGAGGCTTAATTAAAAGGAATATACTGTCCATCTCCATATGGAAATACTGGCATTTCAGAAACATCCGCTCACTTTGATCTTAGTGATTGGTGCTTAAAAAGCAGATGGACCCAGGTGCCATATTTTTATGTAATATGACTGATTATCATAAATACTGCTGCTTTCTGATAACTCCTGAGTGCCAGCATTCTGGCTCTGGGAAGCTGCAGGAGGTGCAGCCTTGGTTGCAAAGACAACATCTTCCCCAAAACAAGTTGTTCAGTGTCATCCGTCATCGCAGAGAAATTCCTCTGCCCACTCCTTCCTGCTGCCTTCTGGATGGGAGATGATCCTGTGAGCTTGTGGGATGTTGCTGTCAGCTCCTCATGGCAACGCTGAGGTTCCCCCTCCCCTTGTGCTCCTGCTACAGTACAAACATAAACACATATTGTGGCACCAAGCACAATAACAAAACTGGGGCCGAGGTGGAAATTTCCCTCCAGGGTGAAGATGCTGCTGGTTTTGCAAAGCATGTCTTAGGAAGGAGGATGTGGGCTTTGCCATCCCTCTTCCCTTGATCCTCAGGGTGTTAAGGAATGCAGTCAGCTCCTGGCCTTGTGGCATGGGGGATACCCAATCATGGAAGTGTTGCCAGGATGCAGCATGCTGGATCTTTCTTGAGAAGAGTAAAACTTGGGACTTACTGAATCATAGAATGGTTTGGGGAGAGACTTAAATCCCATCTCATTCCACCCCCTGCCATGGGCAGGGACCCCTTCCACTAGACCAGGGTGCTCCAAGCCCTGTCCAACCTGGCCTTGGGCACTTCCAGGAATGGGGGAGCCACAGCTTCTCCAGGCAAGCTTCAAGAAGGCCCAGGTGTGAGTTGGGAAGACCCAGGAATTATGTGTGTTAAAATTAAGGGAGCAACAATCAGAAAAAGTAAGTGAGGGGGGAAATATGATTTAAAAGAGTAAAGCATCCAGAACAGAACGTGAGGACTGGGGGAGTGAGGGAGGCAGCTTGGTGCAGGAGGGAGTGACTTTACCTGACATGGGGCTGAGCCTCAGCCCTGGCTGGGGGACACAGGCAGGATGCTTCTCTCTTTCCTGCTGTCCTGCTGTGGCTGTGCAGACTGCACACTTTCTATGCCAGCACCTGACAAGTCTGTTCCATGACTTTCACATAACCAGGGAGTTTGAACCCTCAGTGGCCTTGGAGTAATGAAAGTAAATAGAAGATAAAGCTAAAGGCAGATGGGATGGAATTGCAATGAAATACAAAAAAAGATTCTTTAACTTTTAACTTTGAAATGTATTTGAAGGACAAGATTAGCTTTGGTACAAGTGTGGTATCTCCTTAGTGGATAAATCTTTCACTTGACTGCAAGAAAGCCATAACTTTTCCTATCTCTTCAATAGTAACTGTTAAATGTATAGCTGGCACATATCTGTTAGTGATGCATCAAGGCCAGCTCAGCAACAAATTAGTGACTATTTCTGTTGCTGAAAAGGCTGCTCATTTTTATAAGATGCCTGTTGTTGCATTCTGCTAATCAGTATAAACAACTTGTTTTCTAATTTTCTGCTATTTGGGATGATTATGCTTCTGAAAGTTCAGTCTTAGTTTCATATTCCAATTTCAAGCTGGAGCTGGAGCATCTTTGGCTTGGGAACAGAACTAGAATTTTTCAGTACTGAGCATTCACTAAAGACTTCCCTTTATTCCTGACTGTGATATTTGGAGTGTAAAAGAACAATCATATCTGCTCACATCTTTTCAGCTGCATCTCATGTAACTGCTAAATTGAATCTTGTGATAATTTAAGTGCTTGATTTATCGTAGCCAGCCCTTGAGATTTCTGATAAAGCTGCACAATGCCAGGCTGCTGTACAGAGCCTGGTATCTGCAGTTACATGACAGCATCTCTTTTCCTTTTGGAGAAGTGGCTGAGGTGACGTCTGAAATGTGACCTGAGGGAACACTGCTGGCTAAAAAGGAGCAGCTGATTTTTGGTTATTCTGGGAGCCTGAGCATATGGTGCAGCACAAGGCCAAACAAGTCTCTGCCTGTGCTTTGCCAGCCTGTCTCTTAGTGTGCCCTGCAGTCTTCTGTCCCACCTTGGCAGGCAAAAGTTCTGCATTCCTCTTTCCCAGGTAATTAGACACAGTGTTAAGGCATTGCTTTTCCCCATAAAATGGGCTTCATCAAACGTGCTCAGAAGTCATGGCCCAGTGGCCATGGGGGCAGCCTAATGCCTGCATTAAATGGGTGGATGCCTTTCATCTCACTGCACTTTGTTGAACCCATTACTGTATTTTTAATAATATGATCAACTGTGCTGGCCAAATTATGTTCACAAGTGCTAACACTGGTCTGTGCTCCACTGGCTTCTCTCTGTCACATGGCTCTTGGAGCTCAAAGATGAAGGAAGCATTTGTTCTAAACTGAAATGAATTTTCTCTTTAAAAGCAAGGACTACTGATTTGAGCCTTGATTTGAGCCAAGACCCTTCACCAGAAAGCGTTTGCTAAAGAAACCTTTATGTTTCCTTGGCATTGACTGTAGCTGGAAGGTTGGGTCTGGCTGACAAGGAATTTATTCTGTTGCAATTCTGTGAAACTGAAGCACGACACAAGAGTATTAGACAGATCCTGTGAAATCAAGAACATGGGAAAGTCTAAGAAAAGAGGAAACACAGTGGTGTAGCAGGGGATTCACAAGTCATTTGATAAGATTTTCAGGCACTGGGTTAATACCATGTGGAGGAGTTGATACTTCCAGTGGTGAGCTCAACCACTTAACTGTGTTTATGTGGATTATGCTGATGCTGGGTATTCTGCACAAGGCAGAATCTCAGATCTCCAGGCAAACATACGCTCTGGGGCGACTTTTTTTCCACAGCTGCAATGTTTTTAATCCCCAGTGCAAATGGTTTGCTAGGTTTTCTAATAGTTCAAACATACTGGTTTTGGTTTGGGGACAGCATGTCCTTTTAATTACAAGACCATGCCTGTTGCATTAGCACAGGAAGCTCAAGTGGTTTCTCAGAAGCAGAGACACTGTCAGCTCAACTCTGAGGATGCACAGCTCATGAAGAATGTATCTAGCTGAAGGCAACACAAAATTGTGCAGCTTCTTTCAGATTGTTGTGCTACTGATTGATTAAAAAACAGGAAGAAAACAAGAGCAGATCAAGCCAGAGGGGGCTGACAGTACCAGCATCACTGGTTCCACTCCAATTACATAAATTTAAGTATCAGGAGTGACTACTACAATGGATTTGGGCAAGAGCTTGCCATGACTTTCATGGTTCATCCTTTTAACTGGGATGTAATGCAGTGTGTCTGAGACTAGCAACATCCTATTAGCAATGCATACAAGAAATTAATTATTCAAGCTTGTTATGGTGAGCCTTAAATTGGTTGCAGCCTGGTATTGTAAAAAAGAACTTTATAATTTCCTGGTAGAAAGTAGATGTTTTAATAAATATCTGCAGGCTGTGTACAAATTTACTGCATCGATAATGCCTCACTCGCCTTGTGCTGCTTACTCATGTTCTGCTTTTGTCCTTGATAAGAGCAGCAGGGCATGGGCCTGTTAAATAACACCTCCATCCTGAGCAAAAGATTATGGGATCCTCATGCCAGAAAAAATAGAAGGAATCCAACCTCTCTCAGCAGGCTCTTGCCATCTAAAGCTGAGATCAAACATCAGAACCAGGGGATCAGAGAATGGTTTGGGTTGGAAGGGACCTTAAAGCCCATCCAATTCTAACCCCCTGCCATGGGCAGGGACACTTTCCACAAGACCAGGCTGCTCCCAGCCTCATCCAGCCTGGCCTTGAATTTTTCATTCTTTCAAATGATTTTCTTGCATTTCAGCTGCATAGTTTTGGACTCAAAAGGAATTAAAATATATCTAACCAAAGAGCTTTGTTCATTTTCCTTCTTATCTGCCTCAGCAGTGCAGTCTGATTAGTCTTCTGTAGTGGTTATGCTTCTTTCATACTTGAAAGTATCCCTCATTGCAAAGTTTCCTCCCCTCTCACACTGTATAAGCCAAATGAGCACTTCTGTCCTGCAGAATGTGCCAGTCTGTGAACGCCTCATGTTGTGCATGGACAGACTCAGTCATCAGCACAGTGCCACATGGAGTGTGCCAGTCTGAGTTCTCAGAGAAATGAGGCATAATCCCCTTCAGCAGCTCCACTCTGGACCAAAAGCACTTTAGCTTCAGTGAGGTTAAACCTGAAATGGGTTTGGACCCTCTTAAAATCAGAGAAGGCTTTTAAATAGACTTGAATTAGTCCATTTGTAGAGCTGAGAAATGGTCTCTTGGCTTCTCTCCCTTCTGACCCAGAGTGGTAAATTGAAAAGCCATGGAAAATAGGTTTTGTAGTCACAGCTGATACTTTAGGGGTTGTGATAATGCCCCAAGCACTGGGGTAGCAATTCCAGCAGCTGACTCTAGAGAGGAATTCTGAGTTTGCATTGGATTCTGCTGGAGACAGACTGCTGTTAGCTTGGAGCTACAGTGTCTACAATAGCACTAATTAACATGCAAGGTGGAAAATCATTACTTCTAAAACACAGCTTTTATTCTCTAATACTTCTGGTAGCAGCTATCATGTAATGTGAACTCAAGAGAAATGCTTTGTAAGTAAGAACTCCACTTTAGCTTGTCAGGCAGACTTGCAGCACTGAACTTAGTGAACACATTTAGAGTCAAAAGTCTCTTGTTTCACTGATTCCTGTAGCAAGTATTTGGAATAATTTGCCAGTATATACAGGGCATTAAAAGACTCCAGCCTGAAATCTTCAGGCATTATTGCATAAGACAACTCTGAATTAACCACAGCCCATATGATCTCCTTCCTGGGAAGAAACAGAGGTGCCTGACCAAAATGGTGAAATTCCTTAGCAATTCCCATAGTTAGGGACATTGGGATGGCCCACTGGTTAAATCCAGAGAGGTACAGTTCCACAGGACATGGGCCAGCTGATTATAAAGGGCATCAGGATAGGGAAAAGAAACATGTTCTTCATAAAGAGAGCAATGAAAGCCTCAAACAGGTTTCTGAGAGAGGCTGTGAAATTTCCATCCTTGGAGCTGCTCTGAATTCAAACCAGATAAAGTCCTGAGCAATCTGATCAAAGGTTGAAATTAGCCTAGTCTTGGGCAGAGAGTCAGGAGCCTTGGCCCAGGTGGCCTCCAAAGGTCCCTCCTGCCCTACAGTAGCTTGTGATTGTCCCATTCCAAACCTCCTGTGGCAGGTGGGACTTCCTGAGCCAGGTCTACAGGGCTGCATTTAGTAGCCCTTCATGTCTTAATTCCTTTCCATGGACTTGTACATGAGTGGTTTTTTTGGAACATGAAAACTCCTGCCTCCCATAGTTTTGGAGCAAAATGTTCTGAAGCCTGTGTGTGCTGCCAGCTGCCACCTTCAGCTTTTGTGGAAGCTGCTTGTTTCCTGGGGTGCCTCCCGTGTTGTGAAACAAAATAAATGGCACATGGGATTTTGCAGATGTTCCCTATTTTTCCTACTCCATAGGGGCAGATAATGGTTTCCCTGAATCTGTCTGGTCTTCCAAAGACTTTAAAGATTGTGTCATGGACCAAAGTGTATTCCTTGGGTCAGTGCCCAGGAAGCCAAGCCTGGCACATCCCAGCCTTTATTTGCATGAAGAAGTTTAAATACGAGGAATTGTTGTTTAGGCAAGAGACATGGGAATATTCATCCAGCAGCCATAAAAACTCAAAGATAATATTCTGATTCATCCCCTGTGTGGGTGAAAGGAGGAAATCAAAACACAAAAGGATGGCCTGTGCTGGCTTTGTTTTCCTGGTGCAGACAGTGCCGGAGCTGGGCATCGCATTAGCGGACCTGTTCATAAAATATTCCATAACAACCAGAGCAGCTCATGCTTAATGGAAAAACATTAAATGTTCCATTGGGAAACAATTGCCCTTTATACAAGATGCATTTCTTCTCTCTCCCTTTTGTTCAGGGAATCTGACTGGGAACAAAAAAAAGCTTGTCCCTTCAGACACCCTCTGTTCATGCTGCTCCCTCCCCAAATCAGGATCCTAATCCCTTGTTTGGGCGACATAATCAGCCACACAAATATCAGTCGAGATAGCACAGACAGATTATAGCTCCCAGCAGGACGAGGGAGGATGGGTCAAGCTTTAAATACCTCTGCCTGTGTGCAACTGTTTTTCCTAAGGATAAAGCAAGAGGAATATAAACAGGAATTCTTTAGGCAGATGGCCTTTAGTAACCTCTCCACGAGGCATCGGCAGCTTGTAAATAATAAGTGGTCCAGTGAGCCAGCCTGACTGGAAGGGCTTTCCAGACCTGGGTGTGGGAAGCCTTGTGCATGGCTGAGGGGGAAGATATTATTGGAGGGAAAAAAGGATAATCAAGGGTGATAATTAACAGTAAAGAGTGAAAGCCACTGTAGAAGATAAATTCATTTGCAGTTTTAAACCATAGTTGAGAGCTGACTCTTGCAGTTATTTAGTGCAGCCATAGTTAACTTGGGAAGATAGGGAATACTATCTTGGAATAGTATTCCAGGAGCCATATACCATAGGTTGCTTCATTTTCTCATATGGTCAGACACAGAGATATCCTGCCCTTGGTGTGGGCCATGCTTCTCTTTCCTTGGGGAATATTGCTAAACTTGTAAGGAAAAAGGGAATTTTGACCTGTTGAGATTTAAGTACTAGGTACTTGTTTCTAATCCATATCCATAAATAGGTCTCCTTGAGAATCCCTACAAATCCAGTCTATTTCCTGACAAATTTCTCCGTATATCTGCTTGGCTTGGCTGATCTCAAAATTGAAAGGTTGAAGTCCTTCCCTGATACATAATTTCAATTACTGTCATTTTCCAAACCAAGTAAGTGATGCTTTCAGCTGTACAGATTGGAATCACTATTTCTGTGATGCATCAATATGAGTAACAGCTCCAGAGAGATCTTTAAAGATTTCTCTTGGACTGTACAGGGACTTGGACATCTCAAAACTGGCTCACCTTGATTACTATTTGCTCATGTGACAATCCAGCTGGCTGCTGTCCATGGATATTTATACACATATTTATCCTACGTATTTATAGGATCTGAGGACAATGATTATCTCTTTAATATTGGGGCTGCGATACTGTGTGCAGAGCTGGGAACCACAGCAAACCATTTCAGGTCCTCAAATTGGGTAGGAAACCTGGAGCTGAGCAATCACTGCCCTATTGGAAGAGGCTTAAGTTTAAACAGGTCAGGTTTAGATGAGATATTGGGAAGGAATTGTTCCCTGTGAGGGTGGGCAGGCCCTGGCACAGGGTGCCCAGAGCAGCTGTGGCTGCCCC
>JAOTQP010000362.1:1011400-1038014 GCA_026413545.1 Cichladusa arquata | reverse complement strand
GGATTTAAGGTCCTTTCCAACCTAAACCAGTCTGTGACTAGGATTCTGTGATTGTTACTGGGGTAAAATTAAAGTTATAAATCATGCAGAGTTAGACATCCACTTTTGCAAAGCGTTTCCACACTTGAGTTGAAAAATTGTAGTGGGTAGTTATGCCTATTTTCCCATAAATCTAGTAATAATTTTAAAAAAACAGGTTTGACTCCATTAAACCTGAGTTTCTGTGAGCTGTAGTTCTAAGTTAGCCTTTGTCTTTAGCCTGGCACAGTAAAAACTGGACACTTGGGGAAAAGATTGTGAGAAATGGATTAGGAAATTTGTCTGAAAAAAAAGCTTTTTTCACCTTTTACCAACACACATGTAAACTGTGCAGGCTGCGTGCCCAGTGTGGGGGTAAGGCTTAGTTATGATTCAGCTCAATGGAATGTAAATGAAGGCTCCTATAATGAAATGAGTGGGAACATTTTGGACTTTCATTAACTTCCCACTGTAAAAAAGAGATAATTCAAAGAGCTGCTTCTCGCTTCTGAGAGATCATTTTCAAAAACCTGATTAGAGATGCATAGAATTGGGGCTTTTGTTGAAGCTAAACCTTCAGTGAGAAATGTCTGTAACATCCTCTTCTCCTCGGTGCTGAGCACGATTTAAGAAGCAAAATCTTGAATATCTGAAAGGCACAGACAAATTGAATTTAGCACAGAGAGGTTGCCAGTAGCTGCAGTGAGGCTGTGAGCTGAAGGCTATTGAAACTGGGAGTAATTTCTAGTAAAACCAATATTCAAGTAATGGCTCTTTAATAACTTCAGCCAAGGGCCAAAAAGAATGGGGAATAAAAGTGGGTTGGTGGAAGTTAAGTACAAGTCAGCTGGGCTAACTCACCACCCTTGGAGTTCTGAACCACTTGAGCAGGAATTTAGCCAGGAGTTTTACCCAAAGCCATCAGCAGTCAAATGTTAGGGGAAAACCCCATCTTTAGAAGCTGAAATAATCAACTCTTTCCCATACCCAATTGCTTTTGAACTGCAGTTTGTGTGCTGAGCAGGTAGAATAGTGCAAACAAAACAGTGCCTCATGTGAGAAGTGATTGTGCGGTCCAAATCAAATTATAGCACCTCCAAACTGACAGAGTTTACTTTAGACACACTTGCTGAAAGGATCACCAGAAAACATCAGGATAATCATGTGTCTTGTACCACCAATTAGCTGCTGGTGAGGGGAAGGGATAAAAGAAATATCAGTATAATTGTAGATGGCACAAAGAGGCACATGAGGCCGAGGTAATTTTGTAGTGCCTGTCCACACTAGTGTTGAAAATTAGCTGTTCCAAAAGCAGATTGTTTGCACAAACCCTTTTTTTCTTTCCAGGAGGAGGAAAAGGTGGTTGCATTTAAAGATGATAGGGCAAGTAATAGGCTGGAGGAGAAGCTGTGGAGGATTGCAGCAGCACATCTGCCAAGATACCTGCCCTGTGCACAGGTGCTGCAAGCTGAGCAGTGGCACGGGAGTGCAAACAATGTCAGGAGTTTGAAACAAAATTAAAATTGGAAATTAAATGAGTAGATAGTCCTCTGCAAAGCAAAGTGAGAGTACAGGATAAGTGCTACCTGGTGAGTTTGCTGTTGTGCTCACACACACAGTGACAGGTAAACATGGGCAGCACTCAACACCTACAATCCTAAAATAACTTGCCTATATGAAAGGAAAAGGCTGTACAGGGAGCAGAGGCCTGGTCTCCCTGTGTTTGAGCTCACTGCAGCCATGAGCCATTAGGTAAGGCTGAAGAATCCTCTCTTCACTTCATGAAAATGTTGAAAAATAATTATGCTCTTTCCTTGGTGAGTAATAGCTCAAAAAAGCAGCAGCTTAGAGCATGCTTCTCCTTCTTCTTGCTGTGATTTACCTTCCTGCAGCAGTCCAGGATGCTCCTGGTTGTCAGCCTTGGGACTGGCTGATGCATTTACATGCCAGGAATTCAGGTCTTAAAGATCCTGTTACAGCACGTGTCCTGTTTAATTGGAGTGAAGATGCCTGAAAATCAGCCTGATATCTGGAAGTTTGTCCTTATCTTTAGGTGCCAGCATGCTTCCTGACCAAACTGAAGTGAGCAAGTTAAAATTCTAGGGCACTGGCCTTTCTGGGCTAAAATTTAGAAGCTAGAAATGGAGCTGGCTGGAAAAAGCCCAGCTGACTAGAAACAGAGTCTGGGACAAGACAGAGTTGAGGTTGTTTCCCTGAGCTGAGAAAATGGCCAAGCCACAGCTGCTGGTCTTGTCTGGAGCAGACAGCTGTAGAAAACATTTTGCTGTGCAACAAAAGGGCAAATATTAGGATGCCATGAGACTCAAGTAGAGTTTGGCTTGCATAGCTGAACTCTTGCCCTCTCTTTGTACCAGAATTATTCCTAGGGGCTGAAGCAAGAGCAGGATTTGGAGCAACCTGGTCTAGTGGAAGGCAGGGGAATGAGATGGGCATTAAGGTCCTTTCCCAAACCATTCTGGGATTCTGTGATTCTATGAATTTGCCCTGTTGTCAAGCATCCATGAAGCTCCTGATTTAATAGTTCTATGACAAAGAGCTCATTAATATTATACCACAATCCCTGTGTGGAGGCTGTTGCCAAACACCTACATGGCAACAGGAGCAGCAGGACTGGGTCTCAGTGCCAGCCTTCAGTAAGTGAATTAAAGAAATAAGCAGGAACAAAAAATACTGCTCTGTGACTTTGAACAGTGGTTAGACAGCCAGGTGAAAAGATACTGGCCTGCTCTGCTCTTAGCTTGTAACATGAGAAAATAAATCTTAGGCTCTTGTGGGTTGTGTCTATGTAATGAAATGAAAAGGATTTAAGCTGGCCTAGCATAAACTCTTGCTCAAGGGAGCATCACTGTGTGGTTGCAAGAGAACATCTGCAACTGAGAGACTATTTGGATGCAAACAGTGCTGCAGTTCACAAGTGCCTTTTCAAAAGCCCAATGTTGATGTGCAGCCCTGACTCTGGGTAACCACACAGAAACAAAAATATCTCGTGTAGGATCTGCCGCTCCAGTGATCCCAGTCGGTCAGCGTTCATGCTCCTCATCAGAGCACTGCTGGGAAATGCAGCTGGGCAGGCAGTAAGTGCAGGAATTGAGCACAAATCCATTACCGCAGAACCCATAGAATACAATCATGGGCCTTTAAAATATATTTTTTCCTTCACAGATTAGCAAAATGTTAAAACTTACGAAGAGCGTGAAAGTAGAGACTTGCTCATGACATAGCATCTGCTCCTTGTCATATTTTTCCTTTTCTTTTGTATTTCATTTCTTTGGCACTGGAGTAAGGTCTTAATATTCAAAACTGCCCCAATGTTTTCTTCCTGTGGCTTTCTGAGAGTAGCCGGATCTGGGGGTTAAACAATTGCGGCTTTTGAAAAGAGAATGGGTTGGGAGCACCAGTGTCATGATGCACAGCCGGAAAAGAATGTTTGCAACAAAAAAGATCTGTTAATGAATTCTGAGTATTTATAGCTCTGTGAGCTTTCCTGCAGAGTTCATCTCCATGGGAAGTTATTAGCTCAAAAGTGAGCTTAGTCACAAGCCGCTTATAGGGAATATTTCTATTTATAATATTTTCATTTCAGTGACTGGTGCTTCCACGACATGGTTATTTACTCATTGAGGTGTCCAGTGCTGCTCAAGTCAAAATTGATCACTGCAGGTACCACAGTACTAATGGGGAGAGAGCTCTGCAGCCATGACAGGCAGAGAAACACCTGCCATGTGAGGCTGGGATGACAAAGGAGAAAAAAAGGGGTTGAAACCCTATTGCTCACCCAGTAGCCCCTTTTATACTGAGCAGCAAACCAGGGCAAAGGGAGCAGAATATGGGGAATGCATTGGAGCTAATGCTGTACACACTATTTTATCATCAATTTCCTGCTCTGTCTGATGGGTGGTTTCGAAAGCCAATCTGCCTTCAGCAGCCCAGGGTGAACAGGGGGTACATATGTCAGCACAGGAGAACAGCTTGGAGCATGAACTGATATTAAGGCCACTCAGGCATGAGGTAATTTGTTTTATAATAGCAGCAGAAAGGCTGCTTATGCATCAGTGAGATGCAGCAGCCTGGGAGCCATCCGGGAATTAAAGTAGCACTGTGCACTGGAAATGCTAATAAATATGAACTTACGCCCAGATAGATTTTATTTGGTTTATGGCCATGCAGAGCCTGCCACTGCCACGGGACTGGGACGTGAATCTTTGGGTTGCTGTAGCAAGGATTTCTCTGCAGAAAGTTGAGTGCGAAGAAACTGGAATCCTTTCCTGCAGTCAGAGCTCTTGGTGTGCATGTGGCTGCGGGGCTGCTGCTGGAATGCTCCCACGCAGCCACGAGTGGCAGCTGCAGCTCAGATGATGTGATGGTTTATGCTGCTCTGAGGCTGATAATGCCCTTCAGGGAATGGCAGAGGGAGAGAGAGGAGACACAGTGAGAAATGAGGAAAAGGAGGGATCAAGCCTGGGCAGCGCTTGTGAATAAGCAAAACTTGACTATTTTATGTGAATTCTGGTTTTAGCACCCTGATTGTATGTGTCAGTGTATGTCTGTGCCTACTGCAGGCTCTTTTTAGGTTTCTCTGTGGTGTTTGACTTTGAGAAAGGCCTCAAGATCAAGCACTGGCTCTGTGACATGCTGGCCTTCTAGAACAGCTTTCAGTGCCAGTATGTGGATGCTGGTGAGAGTCAGGGAAAAAAAACAGTTTGAGTTTTCCCAAGTTACTCAAAGGAAAACAGAAAGGAAAGAATTAATAACAAAGATAGCACCTGCTGTTGTGGACAGGAGGAGTGTGTGAGAAACTTGATGTTTTGGTAAAAGCATGTTTACAAGAGATGTTGCCTTCCTTGAACCAATGAGCTTAATTCTATCCTTGGTTCTGCGAACCAGTCTATAAAAATGTGCCTACTCCTGCAATAAATCACTTCGTCTGCTTTCTGGACGAAGCCTGTGTTGCTGTATTCTTTCTCCACTTCCTAGCCTTACAGCGAAATCTGGAGGTTCCACCGAGATTGCACTCGAGCAATCACTGATGCGTATAGCACCGGGATACATTGGTGTGCTTGGAAGTCTGCCAAAACCGGGACAGATCCTTTGAGGTCTGTCAGAACCGGGGCTACGGCCCGAGCTAGGTTAATCCTGGCCAGAGCCGTGCCGTGAGCAGACTGTGTAACCCAGAAGAGCGGGACAGCAGATCCTGGGGCCAGAACCAGCGCCGTGACGAATCCGCCGGAGTCAGAGCCATCTGGGAAGCCACAGGCCCCTCCTGGCTGCAGCGGGACAGGAGGTCCATGGGATAAGTCAGACTGTCCCCTCCCTTGTCGAGAGAGGCACTGTGTTTTCTGTCCTTTGAGAGGATCAATTTTATCAGAACACGGGCATATAGCTCAGGAGCCTATTGGCATGTTCCGGAGCGGCAAACCCCCTGGCTTAGTTGCTAGGAGGAAAGAGCTCTCTGTAAAGATGAGGAGACAACTATCCAAAAAACAGGAAACTGTACTCTCAATATGGAGAAATATTTTATCAGATACGGAGACTCCGGTCTCAGATAAAGACCTGTGTGCTTTGTTAGCTTGGGTGAAAGATTGTGGCTTCTCAGATGATCCAGAAGTGGCATTCTCTACAGCAGCATGGAGAACGCTTGGGAACCATCTACAGGACTCTCTTCTCAGAGGGGGCACTTCAGTTTCCTCTCTAATAGGTACTTGGGGAATTATTAATGGGTGTATGACGGGCAGAACCCCACAAGACAGTAAGGCACAGGAGGGAAGTAAATCAGGTCTAGCATCCAAACAGGATGAAGAAGGATCTGCCTTCCAGTCTGGCAATGGACAAGTTTGCACGAAGATCCCTTGCTCTGTGACTTCCCTTGGAAATCTGCCAAGCCCAGTAACCTCCCGTGCAATGTACCTTTCACCTAAAGATTATGTTCTGCCCGTATACCCTTCCCCAAAAGATTATGTTAAACCAGTATATCCCTCTCCAGCTGCGATGGGGCAGCCAACCACAGCAGCAGATAATGGCGCCGATCGCCCCTCCCCATCCATGCTTCAGGGAGCGATCACCCACCCCCCACAGGCGCCCTCCTCTGCACCTGCCAGGGCGGGGCTGCAAGCACCACCCACTGCAGATACGGGTGTGGCACCGGCCCCTCCCTCATCGCTGCTGTCTGAGCCCAGCCCACCTGCCAGGGCAGGGCCACAGGCGCCCTCCTCTGCACCTGCAGGGGCGGGGCTGCATTCTGCTTTACTCCCAGCGCCACGGCCCGCCCCTCTGAAAGTGATGGCCTCCTCATCGGCTTCACCGGGGACAGTGCCGGCCCCCCTGCCACCTCCAGCGCCACGTCCCGCCTCACCAGCCAGGGAAGATGTCGTTGTTTGTGCGCCAGTGGGTGGGTCCCTTCCATCAATGCCTCAGGTAGCCGTGCCATCTTCCGTCAGGCAGGCACCACCTTCATCACTCCCACCCCGAGCTGACACCACCGATGGGCAGCACACTCTACTTCGAGGGCGTCCCTTCGCTTCGGAAAGCCGACACCATGATAGTCCAGAAGTTTCCCCCCGGAATCATCTCAGCCCGTGTTCAGTCACTGTGAGACCTAAGAGTCACCGTAGTTTTTGGGAAGCAGTCAAGCTTCGAGCATTGCAACAGGTTGACTGGGACTTGTTAGAACGCATTGGGATGCCCAGGGGTGCTGTCATCTATACAGAGGGGCTGGTTGAGAGTGTTCAGGTGGATGCTTGTGAGCTCGACCCGATCACTGGGGGGGAATTGCTGCAAAATTATAGTGATGACATCCAAATGAAAGGGGAGGCTCAAGTGTTTAAAGCTGTTCCTAATACTGGACAACGTGAGATCATAGCCTGGCGTGTAGTCCAGGATTTGCAAGACAAAGTTGCACAATATGGGCTTGGGTCTACACAAGTTATGCAAATTCTCAGGGTATTAAATATGGATTTGCTGACACCATATGATATTAAGCATATAGCCCACGTGCTGTTTCAGCCTGTTCAATTTAGAGTTTTTGAAAATAATTGGAGACTGATGTCTGAAAAGGCAGACGCAGAGAATATGCAGTGCCCTCAGACAGATCCCAGGTTTGCAGTGGGAAGCGATGCTCTAATGGGGCGGCATTGCTTTTCTAATCCTGATCTTCAGGCTACCTGGGACCCTCTGGTCCTTGAACAATGCCAGAAAATAGGTTTTGCAGCAATGCTAAAGACGATAGAGGCAGTGGCTTCTAAGCCAAGATATGTAAAAATAGTTCAGGGTCCTAGAGAACCATTCTTACAATTTGTTGAGAAGGTGGCAGCATCCTTAGAAAAGCAGGTTGAGGATGACAATCTGAGGCAACTATTATGCAAACTGCTGGCCAGGGACAATGCAAACATTGATTGTAAGAAGATTATATAGACTTTGCCAGGAGATCCATCATTACTGACATGATTCAGGCATATGCGAATGTAGGTACCATAGACCATGAGGTCTCTAGTCTAGCAGCTGCCATGTGGCACCATTATACGATTTCGGGGGTGGACAATGGAAACGGGAAAAATAAGGGCAAGAATAAGCAGAAAACACAGCAGCAAAAGGCTGAGCCTACTTTTCTGTATTCCAAGTGCAGAAAAACAGGTCACAAACAATTTCATTTAACGGCATCCGAGGCTCGTGACATTGTCAATTCTTGTGATGACTGGCATGGGCTTGGTGCACCTTTGCCAGCAGGGGTGAACCCTAGAGTTCTAAAGGCCCTGCAGCTTTGGCAAACAGATGTCACTCACATCACCGAATTTGGCAGGTTTAAGTATGTGCATGTGTCTATTGACACCTTTTCTTCCGCCATGTGGGCATCTGCTCATACTGGGGAGAAAGGCCATGATGTGATTGCCCATTGGAGAATGGCCTTTGCAGCCTTGGGCATGCCTTCTGCTGTGAAAACTGACAATGGCCCTGCTTACATCTCCCAGAAGACGAGGCAGTTTTTGCAGATGTGGGGTGTCTCACATGTGTTTGGCACTCCACATTCTCCTGCAGGTCAGGCCATTGTTGAACGTGCTCATGGTACTCTGAAGCATGTTCTTGACAAACAGAAAAGGGGAATGGCTGGAGAAACACCACACAGCCGATTGCAAAAAGCTTTGTATACCATCAACCACCTTACAGTGCCACAAGATTCCAATAATCCTGTCATTGTTAATCACTTTACCTCGTTACAGGCTTCAGACGAGGCACGCCTGCCTCGAGCGAAGGCCTTTATACGTGACCCAACCACGAACAGGTGGGAGGGCCCACATGAACTCATCGTTTGGGGCCACAGGTACGCTTGTGTTTCAACAGATACCGGGGTATGCTGGGTGCCTGCAAGGTGTGTCCGCCCTGACCTGCGACATCAGGGACAGAATGTGGCCAATGCACAGCCTTCAAATGCTGACCAACATACCAATCACCAGCCAGATGTTCCCTCTACAAGCAGAGAATGAATTTTCATCTGTTCATATCTGACCTTATTGAAACCAATAAGAGATTTTTAGAATGTATTAGAAATAGTAATAGATTTTAATTCTAAAAAATTAAACAGTAACAGATCTCACTATTGTATTAGAAATAGTACTCTGGTAATTGACTTCTTGCAGGGAAGAGCAACAGGTTTGAAAATGTCCTAAGCACTTGAGGTATCCTCAGGTCTCTTGAGTTGTGTTTGTTCTCCCTTGCAAGGAGCCCTGCAAGGAACCACAAACACTTCTTTTTCTTTTTTTTTAAATAAAAAAAGGGGGACTTGTGGATGCTGGTGAGAGTCAGGGAAAAAAACAGTTTGAGGTTTCCCAAGCTACTCAAAGGAAAACAGAAAGGAAAGAATTAATGACAAAGATAGCACCTGCTTTGTGGACAGGAGGAGTGCGTGAGAAATGTGATGTTTAGGTAAATCATGTTTGCCAGAGGTGTTGCCTTCCTTGAACCAATGAGCTTAATTCTATCCTTGATTCTGTGAACCAGCCTATAAAAGAGTGATTACTTCTGTAATAAATTGCTTCTTCTCCTTTCTAGATGAAGCCTGTGTTGCTGTATTCTTTTGCCACTTCCTAGCCTTACAGTATGTCCTGGTTTGGAGGACAGGTATCTGCCAAGAAAGGCAGGAACTCCTCCTGAGGTGGAGAATGTAAACCCTTTCCCTCCTGATAATTATAATTTTTGAATCAGGGACTCTCAAGGAGAGAGCTTTCTTAGCATAATAATGGGAAAAAATCCACAGAGAGTAAAAAAAAGAGGTAAGGGAACAACCCCCAACCCCCAACACAGTGACACCAGTATATGAAAAAAAGTTGAGCTTTCATTTTGAGTAATATTAATTGTTGTTTTATTGAATGGTTCAAGTTATGTGCTCTTTTCACAAGGTGCAACGTCACCATTTGTTACTTGATGGTCACTGGAGGTCATGGCTAAGAGGGTTTCAAATGAGATTGACTTTAAACATGCTGGCACCCTGAGGTACAAAACTTCAACCTGAAGCTGAAGTGAAGAAACACATTGGACTTGTAAGGTCTGAGATGTCATTGCATCATTCATTATTGTCAAAATAAGGGTGATTTACTGTGTGTCCTTTTTCCTCTCCTACAGGGATCTGTAAATGCTGACTCAGTTCAATGAGTTTATCACTCAGTACTTAGGCTGCCTTAGCAGTTGCAGAATCACTGAAGATTCCAATACCAGGCTCCCATCAAATCCAGCTCTACTGTGGTTAAAGCCATTAGCTGAGTTCTGTTACCAAAAACTCTTTAATGCTACTCATTTGTTGTCACTGGGTGTTACTAATGGTTGCTCAGGGCCCTTGAGGGTGTATTTTCCCTTTATTAAATATGCTAAAGAGCATTTTAGCAACCTTTTGGGAAGCTGAGGTTGGCTTGACTTCTTGGTTGATGAGGCAGCACCATGATTCACGAAACCACAGCAATTCAGCTAAACCCTGCCCTGCAGTGCCTGAGTTTTATGCCAGCAAACCTCTCAAAATGTGGTTCAGGAACCTGAGATATCTCCATTTGCAATGGGACTCACTGGAATGCTGACTGAAGTCTGAAACCTCAGATTTCTGGGCTGTAAAGCATCCATTTTTATCAGATTTATTTCGGGTTTGATGCAGACTGAAGACTATGTGCTACCTTCAGTGAGTGTGAGCATGAACAGACCATCATTCTGATGTTCCAGAGAGGGGGAGCTGGAGCTCAGATGATTTTACAGCCAAAAGGGCAGCTGGAAGCACAGCCTGCCACCACCAGCCTTGTCACAGGCAAGCCCTGGTGTGATTCCTGCCCTGATGGCTCCTGATGGTCGGCCTGAGAAATAAAGCCCCAAAGCTTCATTTATCTACTTAATATCACTCCCAATGTGTTCTCTCAAGACTAAAGGAAACTTGCTACCAGGTGTTCCCAGGCATCTCCAGCTCCTAAATGCAGGGAGATGTCTGCCAACCCCCAAAAAGCATGTTGTGCCAACCCCGATAATGAAAAGCTCCAAACAAAACAAAGAAGTGAAAGAATTTTTAATGCTGCTATAAATCACTTTGAAATGAAGCATGTCAATGCCTTATGTGGAAAACCAAACTGATGCAAACAGCACTCAGGAGCTGGCAGTATTTCGTGGTTTTTTACATTCATCCCACACAGAACTGGCTTTATTTATTTTGCACAGGCAGGTTTTTACCTGTCATCCTTGCTGGTGTCTCATGTTGACATCAGCAGGAGCCTTCATCAAATACATTTGTCTTTATATTGATACTTTTTATAGAATTGGGCTGCTTGCCACTCAAGGAAATTGTAGTTTCAGAGGAGTTCAAGTGGTTCCTCAGTATAATTCATTCCCAGAGAAGATTAAGAAAAGCTTAAATCTGGCAGCATGACTACTTTGCCTGGAAGAAGCAGGGAGTATTTCTTACTCAATCTGACAGAAGAAAACTAAGATTCATTTGGGTTTTAATGAAAAACAGAGTGTGACTAAATATAAATCCCTACTTTAGCTGTCCTCTGCAGGGCAGAAATATCTTGGTGTAACCTCCAGAGTTACCATTACTTGCCCTGAGAAGTTCAAGCTTTGAGTGGTTGTGGATGTACAGCATATTCTGAGATCTGTCCTGTCAGAGCTCCCAGGGTGCTGCACAACTTCATGCAAAGCAGGAGGAGTCAGGGCACAAATGTCAAGTGCTCCTCTCCTGCTGCTACTTGTCAGTAGAGAAATATCGATATGGCACAAGGGCAACTGCCTGGTTATCAGTCAATCTAAGGGAGCAGGCTTGTACTGACAGCTGGTGGTTTGTAACCATACCCAGCAGGGATGAAAAATCTGGTGATAAAAGCCTAGGAGCTTAGGTAACTTGTTGGCTTTATATGATACAGAGTAATGTTTGATATAACAGACAGTCCTGTGCCTCCAGAAATCCTAGAATGTCAGAATGGCTTGGGCTGGAAGTGACCTTTAAGCCCATCTCATTCTAAACCTCAGCAAGGGCAGGGACACCTTCCACTAACCCAGGCTGCTCCAAGCCCTGTCTAACCTGGAAAACTTCCAGAGATCCAGAGGCAGCCACAGCTTCTCTGGGCAATCTGTGCCAGGGCCTCAGCACCCTCCCAGGGAACAATTCCTTCCCAATATCCCATCTAACCCTGCCCTCTGTCAATGTAAAGCCATTTCCCCTTGTCCTGGTGCTCCAGGCCCGTGTAAACAGACCCTCTCTATCTTGCTTGGAGCTCCCTTCAGGTATTGGAAGGCCACAGCTAAATCACCCTGAAGCTTCCCTTCTCCAAGCTGAACAATCCTAACTCTCCCAGCCTTTCTCCCAGCAGAGCTGCTCCATTTTTCTGGTCATCTTTGTGGATGATCTCTGGCCTGGCTCCAGCAGCTCCATATCCTTCCTGTGCTGGGACCACAGGGCTTGATGCAGCCCTGCAGGGGGGTTTTACCTGAGCAGGGCAGAGGGGCAGGATTCCCCCCTCTCCTGCTGCCCACGCTGCTTTTGATGCTTCTTTTTGATTCTTCTCTACAATTCCACATTTGTATGTGCTTTCTCTCCTTTTTTTTCAGATGGAACTGGAAGTGTAGTCAGATGTTTGTCCTTTTTTTCCCTGCAGAAGTTGTTCAGCTTTCAAATGCTATGGAAGAAGATAGTGTGTGCTTCAACAGAGCACTGCCTGAAGCCTGCCCCTGTATTCTGAGGGAATAATTGTTTGCTTAGCTGGCAATGGAGTGGGGCTTTCCAGGAGCCAAAGTAGCACTTCAGGTGATAAGGGCAAGCTAATAAAATTGGCTCTTAACTATTTGTAGGCTGTAAGAAAACACTATGGAAAGAATATTTTCTGCTGGAAGGGTTCCAATCTGAGTAAGCACAGAAATTACAGCTGATAAAGAATATGAATAAAAACTGATTAATGGCTGCCAATAAAACTAGTCACTAACTAAACTCTCCTTGTTTGATTCCAGCCAAATCATCAGAGTCAAGACTCTGCCTCTCCCTCTGCAGCAGAGGTTGCTGATTGAAGCCAGTGGGAGTTTTGCAGCACTTTTTCTGGAACATGTGAGCTGGTGTAGTAAGTTTACCCTACTTTGACTTAGCAGGGCAAACTTTTCTTGCCCCTGTGTAATCCAAAGCCAGTGCAGCTTTGCCCTACCTGGCTGAGCTGGTCCTTGAAAAAACTGTGAAACTTGTAACTAAATGTAATGCGCTCCCTTTTCCTTGCTCTGAACAGGACTTGCCATGCGTTCATGGCTAAGGATTAGCACTTACTCCACTCTCACCTCAACATTTCAACTTTTAGTTGCGGACTTGCAGTCTGAGGGAAGGTCAGTGTGGAAAACTTCATTCTCCAAAGGGAAAGCTGACATGCAAATGTCACTTTGGTGACTAGAATAAGAGTTTTAAGTAAGTGTTTCTTAATTATCAGTAATAAGCTTTGAAGTGCAAAGCTGAATGACTAATGCTTCTGTACTCAAAGGTCTCCAAGAGATCTGCAGCTGGAAAATGTAACAAGAATCAGTTTTCCAACATGACAGAACCATACTCTGTTCTGCTTATATGATGATTCATGACCACCACCTCTCTGTGTGGGCTTGTTCTTGCTCTTTCCTTGTCCTTCCACAGCAGCTTTTATTTCTTTTCCCTGGAAAGAACTCTTTTTGCACTGGTATGTGTATATCACTGGTGGAGAGTGCTTAAACATCTGCACTTGGGGGCTGAGACACAGCTCTCAGTGCCCTATCGCAGCACAGAGCCAAATCTGTGCCTGACCTATGAGTGAAGTCAGTCCTTTGGCTCTGGGAATCAGTTCAGCATCGGACCAGGCTTTATTCAAGCATTGATTGCTTCACTGTTCCAAAAAAAAGCGAAAAAAGTGCAGTAAAATGGGCTGAAATGTAACTCTGAACAGTTGAACTATTTAGCTAGAGTTCCTAGTACACTACAAACTTCATAATAACTTTCATAACTCATGTTTTGTCCCTTCCCTCCATGGAGATGAAATGTACTGATTTACATTTGCTCTTTTTTTTTGTCGTTAGAGAAAAGAATCAAGTACTTTGTAGGCTGTGAAGAAAAGAGTAAGTTATTTATTTTTTTATACTCCTAAATACTACGAGTTGATGAATATTTAAATGGAATCAATTCTGCATTAGCTTGGGGATAATTTGCATAAGCTCCAGCGTTCTCACTAGTGCAAGTGACACTGATGCCATGCAGGACAAAGCTGTGCCAAATGTTGGGACATGGTGTGCAGAGTGACTGCTTGTGGCTGGCAAGCTTCCAGCCTCCCAGGCATTGCTGGCTTCAGCCAGGGGGACAGGAAGCCTGGAGAAAAGGAGGCTCAGAGGGGACATTCTGGCTCTGCACAACTCCCTGACAGGAGGGGACAGCTGCAGGGTTGGTCTTTGCTCCCAGGGAACAGGGACAGGAGGAGAGGGAATGGTCTCAAGTTGTGGTCAGGTTGGACATCAAGAGAAATTTCTTCACAGAGAAGGTGTTCAGGCCTTGGCAGGGGCTTCCCAGAGCAGTGTGGAGTCCCCATCCCTGGAGGTGTCCAAGGAGGGCCTGGATGTGGCACTCAGTGCTCTGGGCTGGGATTGGTCACAGGCTGGACTCAGTGATCTTGGAGATCTTTTCCTAAGTGATTCTAAGTGATTCCATGTGAGAAAATAAAAATGTTTGTCCCAAGCTTGAAGTAGTTTGAACTGGTGGCCTGGGAAGAGGGGAAAAGCCTTTTATTGTCAGTTTGGATTGCATAAAAATACCTGTAAAAACAGACAAGAGGTAAAGTTGCCCAGAGAAGCTGTGGCTGTCTAGTCCCTGGAAATGTCCAAGGCCAGGTTGGACAGGACTTGGAGCAGCCTGGGACAGTGGAAGGTGTCCCTGCCATGGCAGAGAGTGGATAGGATGAGCTTTAAGGTCCTTTCCAACCCAAACCATTCTCTGATTCTACAGTGACCTTTCAGAGCATGTTCTGCACTGCAGGCTCTCAGGGCACACACAGTACTGCTGGCTGCTGCTGCATCACACAGGGGGTTTGTTACAGCCCAGGCTCTCTGGATGGGATTCAGAGAAGCTGCTGAGCCATGAACAATTCAGGTTAGGGTGACCCTACTGATCCAGTTCCTAGTCCCAGTGTTCAGCTATTTTTATCTCGTTACTCATCTGTGCACAATATGTGGCTTTCTAGGCATGCTTGTGTAACCTGCTCTGGTGATGCACTTTATCAGTCAAGTGTATGAAGTGCCCTGAGTCAGTACAGCCCTCACTCCTGGCACAAATAACAGCCCAGCAGCTGCCCAGCTGTTTGATCTGCCTGGCCATGAGAAGGATAAAGAAAAAAAATGCACAAAACCTGGCAAAAGCTGAAGCCTGTTTTCCAGTACTCCATACCCATTGCAGGAGGATGAGGGTGAAAAAGACAGCACTTCCCTGCATACCTTTTGGTACTTGAACTTCAAAGTGCAAGAAAGGGTGAAGTACAATGTGACTCACATTTCCAATGTGAGTCTGTGCATCCTGGAAATGTGCATAAGGCATTGCCTCTGTGGATTTCCAGTGAAAATACTTCTAAGGACTGAAGTCCCATAGTACAGTATGGTGCAGTATGCTGAGAGAAAGGGTTTTGCCAAGAACAAAACAGGGAACAGGAGGATAAATGTGTTGTCCATGCTCTCAAGACAGGCAAGCCACGATCTCAAACATGGACCAGGAATGGGAGGTGCAAAGGTCAAGCACTAAAAATGTGGAATGGATGGTAAATGAAGGGAAGACATCAAAATGAGACTGAGCTAAGTACTCAGGTTGGACTGCAAACTTATCAGTAGGTTTTTGCTTCAGTCTCTTCTGGAAGGACTTGAACTGGAAGGAATTAATGGCTGAAAACAGCTAGAAAGGGCATACTGGGATTTTAGTGTCTGGGAAGAGGGGAAAAACAAAAGGCAGTTGCTAGTAGTGAGGTGGGATAACTTACACTGATCAGTTCTAAAGGGTAGCTTTTCCTTTTTGAACAGTAATTGATTATTTTCACTTCATATCAGTTATTTATTGATAAACAGAACTTTATTTCAATGAGGAGGGACTGGAACATGTCCCCTCACTGCTTGCCCTCTCCAGCTACCAAGGCAGGTGGATAAAAGAACAAAAATAAGCCAATTGACTGGCAAAAGTATCTAGAAAAATCAGTTCAGGCTTCCTTGGAAAAGACACTGATGGTCTGGAAGGCAGCAGAGAGCTGAGGTGTAGCTGGAGGAGCAGTGCAGGCAGTCTCATCTGTATGAGGATGGGGACAGGGCCCCACTCAGCAGAGACAGATTTCCTGGAACATGGACTTCTGTTGCTGCTATTTAAATTGTTTAATGCAAATTTCTGTGCTTCACTGCCAAGAGACCTGAGTTTTGTGAGCAGGAGGACAGGACTATCAAGCAGCTTGAGAGACAGAGGCTAAAAGGCAGGTCAGCCCAGGTCATGGTAAAATCTGAAGACAAACTGAGATTTAGCGGAGGAGAGTTGGAGAAGGAAGAATGACCAACAGGAAATGAAGCTCCAACAATAAACCTTATCCTGAAAAATGTCAGATTGTTTTGCATTCCAGTAGGAATATCTGTCTTGGTTCTCAGGGTAGGACACTGCTTGGTGGGATAGTAAAGAAAACAAGTAGTTCTCTGGGGAAAATGTGACATGCCAGATATCCAGACACTGGGTGAAGTGCTGAAGGAGAAGGGGGAGAGAGCTGCTTGTCATTCCCAGCACTCCCTTGAGCCCAGGGTTTACTTCCTCCAGCTCTTGATGCAGCTTTGCACCCCATGGTTTCCTTGGACTGATATTGTTGTAAACCAGGTTCTTTTGGAGAATAATGGTTGTATGTTAGCTTGTGTGTAATAGTTACAGCTCACTGAATTTGAACAGTCTCATCAGCTGGAGCACAAAGCCCTTTAAACTGCACATTACCCTGTAAAATCTTGGTTTAGAAATGGCCTTGTTGTCTCTTTTCCAGCAGAAAAACACAAAATTCAGCAGTAATGGTTTGTAGCACAGCAGCTTGGGTTTGGATGCACCTGTCTCAATGCTGGATACATTCACTAAGCACTAAGGCAGAAAGTGTCTTAATCACAGCCATGGATGTCCAGCCATTGGTGCTCTTTCCATTTTCAGGATTAGGTTTTGGTCATTGAGTGTTGGATTAAGGACCAAGGGGGAGATGTTTGAGTCAAGTTAATAATAATTAGGAACAATAGTATGTTCTTATACTGTGGTAGGAGATCTAACTTGGAGTTCTTTTGAAACAATGGGAGAAATGGACATGGAGGAAAAAAAAGAAGATGGAACAATGCTCCATTGCCCATTTGTTTGTTGTCAGCAATATAACTTAAGGAAATATGAGCTTTCAGGCTGACAAATGATTTAATTCTCCAGCCTTGAGGACGAAAATTGTTTGGTTTGTTTTGCCAGCTATATATCTAATATCCAGATATTAGGACTATAAACCATCATGTGACAGTACTCTTGCAGGAATTTGAGTAATTTTTTTTTGTTTGTCACTCTTCACTGGTGACTTTACAGCCCTTGCAGCAGCAGAGGACCACTGGGAGGATTAAGTCATGGTTTGCCAGCCTTTGACACGAACTTAAATGTATGCAAAGGCTTTTGGGACTGAGTCTTACAGGATATCATGCCAGGACATGCCAAAGAAGCTCTAGGATGATGGAAACACTTGTGGGTTTATTAAGAAATCTAAGGAATGTGGGGTATTTCACTTCAATAAATGTCAATCTCTAGCTTCCGGCTCACTACTGCTGAGACAATTTCCTCTTACTTGAGCAGAAGTCTGGAAGGATAACAACCAAAGCTAGAGAATGTTGGCTATCAGCCTCTGCCATGAAATGGAGGAAAATCACATATTGACCTCCTTTTCTTTCCGGTAATTCCATCCTCTTGGAGATATTGACACAGGAGTAGAAATCCTGGTTAATAGTACAAAATGAAGGTGCCTTTCAGCACCTGAAGTTCACCCTGGATAACAAGGCAGCACATACTGCTGCAGGGAGCTCACTGCACAGCTGAGCAGCAAAGGAGACAGAAAAGGGCCAAAATCTGCACACATGGTTCATCAGCACCTCCAGCAGAAATGTTGGGGCCACATTGAGAGTGTTGTGTTCAGTTCTGGTCTCCACAGCTCGGGAAAGACATGGAGCTACTGGAGAGGGTTCAGCAGAGGCCACAAAGGTGATGAGGGGTCTGGAATTCCTCTCTGACAGAGAAACTGCGTGAGCTGGCCCTGTTTAGTCTAGAGAAGAGAAGACCGGGAGTGGATCTCACCAATCCATACAAATTTCTCCAATGTGGGTGCCAAGAGGGTGGTGCCAGACTCTTTTCAGTGGTGCCTAGAGACAGGATGAGAGTAATGGCCATAAACTAAACCACAAGAAGTTTCCACCTCAACATGAGGAAGAACTTCTGTTCATTGAGGGTGGCAGAGCATTGGAACAGCTGCCCAGGGAGGGCGTGGAGTCTCCCTCTCTGGAGGCATTCCAAACCCTGCACTCCTGTGTCACCAGCTCTAGGTGACCCAGGGGGATGGACTGGATGATTTCCAGAGGAATTCTGTGATTCTGTGAAAATGGTTGGAGGAGAGGCAAAGGGTGTAGGGGGAAGAAGCAGAAAGACAGATGGATGTCACTGAAGTATCTGAGAAGCTGTATTCCTTCCCTATTTTCAGCCACAACAAGAACTGTATCCTGCAATAGTTGTGTCAACCCAATAGATATTTCCCTAGGTCAGGGTGTCCTTTCCCAGCTCCTCACTGCAGAGTTGTCTGCATTTATCATTCATGGCCAGAATTAAATGATAGAGTCATAGAATATCCTGAGTTTGAAGGGATCATCTGTCTCCTGAGCCTGCTCTGGCCTCCCTGGCAGAGCCAAGCACCTCCAGTACACCTACCTGGCTGGTGACTGGGACTCACCAGGAACCACCACACATGGAAGGAGCTTCCAACAGGCATGTTTGGGGTTTTGGCCTTCCCTGCAATCAAGTGGAATTTGCAGCTCTGTGGCCAAACACTACCCAGACAGTGAAGGACATTTTAATACCAAATCCACGAACAAATCAATTTACTGCAGTAAAGCTACTTAGGGGGCCCATCTGGTAACTGCTAATTTACAGACTGGGCCATCTGCCACTATCACAAGCTGGGAAGACTGGAAAAGTTACCCAACATAGCCAACAGTTTGGCTTTGTTTTCTTTTTTTTCCCCCCCTCAATGCTGTGTTTTGTTTCGACACTAACTGACAGCAACACAGCGGTTTCTGTTCTGAAACCCAGATTTTTCAAACCTTGGATAATCTCATGCTGCTGCTATGACTCAGCAGTTGTCCCTGGGTATGTTTATGCAGCATTGAAGCTGCTGACAACAGGATGGTTTGGGAAGCTGGTTTCTACCCAGTGCCTGTGTATTTTAGGTTGGTATGACAGGATGTGTGGAAAATTTATTTTAAATGTATGTTTTTGAAGCTTTAGTCCTCTGCAGTTGCAGAATGTCTTCAGGTCCAATGGAAACAAATTGATCATAGAATCATGGAATGGTTTGGGCTGGAAGGGACCTCAAAGATCATCTAGTTCCAGCCCATGATATGTGTGAACAAATCCACTAAAAGCAGCAGGTTTGTTCTGTGCTTGAGTTGGTTTGGGCCATTTTTGACCATGTGTGGGGAGCCTGAAATTCTTCACACTTTACCCTGCTTGAGCAAGACAATGGCTGGTTTTGTTCAAGGTCTGTGTGACTGGGACACAATATTCTGTTTGAAGATGAGCTGGGGAAGCTGAGCTGAGTGGCTGGAGCTGTGTCAGGGCAGGTTTAGGCCGGATATTAGGAAAAGGTTCTTTCCCTAGATGATGTTCTGGCCTGATGGTCAGGCAGTGGCCATGGTCCCAAGCATGTCAGAGCCCAAGGAGTGTTTGGAAAACACTCTCAGGCACAGGGTGGGATTGTGGGGTGTCCTGTACAGGGCCAGATACTGGATTCAATGATCCTTGTGGGTCCCCTCCAACTCAGGATATTGTGTGATTCTGTGACTCAATGATAAATACTACAGCTGAAAGATCCAACTAGGCAAAGCCTTAGACAGAATATCGTTTTCCTTTGAGAATTTTGCCCTTCAAAGAGGGTTGGGATTTAATCCATTCTTTTTTTTCTCTGCTAACTGGATAATGTTTAGGCACCTAAGGAGAAAAGTGGTGACATATAGGATTTACATATTCTTCAACAGATGAGGAAAACCAAATCAGCACAACAGACCCAACACTGATCTTCTGAAGGTTTGACCCTGAGAATTCCTTTGGGCTTCCCTGGATGGCAGATCGTCCTAAAATGGGGAAAATTCACCAGCAACAAAGCTTTTCGTTGCCAAGGCAGAAACCCAAAGCCCTTCCTTACTTCATGAGACTAATGGCATTCTGCCCACTGGGACACAGACTTTCCCCTGGAAGTTTAGAGCTGGAGTTTCTTTTCCATCTGAGCATGCTTTTCCTCCCCTAGTGTGATTGAATGTGTTATCCTTAGGGGACACATTAATTGAATTTTCTGTCAGCCTCTGCTTTAAGAACAAGGAGGGCCCAGAGGATAGATTACCAATAAGGGTTCTGTGGCTAAGGTGATTAAAAATTATTTGGCTGTGGAAGAGAGAATGTTGTTGTTCCCCATTGTCTTTCTCAGCAAAGAGATAACAGTGAGACTGACTACAGTGTGACAGGTCATACATGTTTAATTTGAACAGCTATAAAAAGAAACTTTCAGTAGGGCTGCACATTGGGAATCTAATAAATAAAAGTTAATATCATAGCTCAGTGTAATCCCAAGGATAGCTCTTCATGAGCTCTTCTTGGAATCTAAGCGATCAAAAACCTAAGATGAGAGGTTGTTGTCAAGAGCAGAGTAGGTCTGAAAGGCAGAATTCTCTATTTATAGGATGGAATTTGGGTGCTGAGCACTGATCAGTTTTGTGCTCACAAAGCTAAAACATCAACAAATCATAGAATCACAGAATATCCTGAGCTGGAAGGGACCTACAAGGATCATTGAGTGCAAGCCTTGTCCCTGCACAGACACCCCAACACTCCCACCCTGTGCATCCTTGGGAACTCCTGGAGCTCTGGCAGCCTTTGGGATGTGCCCATTCCCTGGGGAGCCTGAGCAGTGCCCAGCACCCTCTAGGGGAAAAGAACCTTTCCCTGACATCCAGCCTGACCCATCCTGACACAGCTCCTGCCATTTCCTCAGGCCTAGACTGCTGCCAGGCTGTTCAACTGTGGAGTAGAGGCTCAAACAAAATAACCCACCCAAAGCTGCCCTAGGTCCCCTTGCCATGGTTGTGGTGGGTGCTCTGTTTATCAATCTCCCCTTATCTCTTGGCACATCCCTGCTGGAGCCATGGTGAAGGTGATGGTTCTTTGTGCTACTGGAGAGATCCTTCAGGTGCAGCTGTTTGGGTGAAGGCAGCTGTGAGGACACAGGCTCTGCCCAGCTGTGCCTTGTTCCTCACAAGGTTATAAATGAGGCTGAAATGCAGTATGGGGCTGTGATTTGGGTGGGGATGAGAAGAGAGGAAGCTGCAAGTCCTCAAATCTAGGTCTTGTTTCCCAGAGTCTTGCCTTGCTTCCTGTGCTACACAAGGATCTCAGGATGGGCTTTGTGTGCCTGCTGTCCTAGGGTGCTGCTGGAGCCACGTGCTAGGCTCCCTGTGGTTCTCTGTGCTGCAGGGTTTTGTCATGAGCCACTGATCCTGCCAGAAGATGCTTTAATATTTCTGCTTCTGCCTTAAATGTGCAGACAGGAAGGTAGGTACACATCCTGCTCTAAGCCTGAGTGCTGTAAGATTACAAAATGCCTTGTAGGGGTTTAGGCTGTTTTATTGAAGTCTGTGGTTTGTTTTTGCCTGGTTTCCTCAGGAATGCAATCCTGGGAGAGGCACTGCACCTCCTGCAGTGTTGGAACCTGAGGAAATTTGCCACCAGGAGCTGTGATTTCCTTCTCCTGTGATCCTCCAGCTGTTCCCACTCTCTGTGTGCTGTGAGTCTGGCATTGCTGTAATGATAAAACAGCTGATGTAAACAACTCTCAGCTATTTCATCAGTGCACAAAGGTAAAGAGATGGATATAGGTGCCATGGTGCATGTGGTATTTCTGAAAGTAAGTTAAAATTGCTTTGCAATTTAGAAATGGTGGTGAGAGGTGCTTCCACCTCATTTGTGTGAATTTTGCAGTGAGAATGGACCAACGTGATCTCATCATGTTTCTTGTTTTGGAGGATACTCCACACACAAACACGGTTCCTTTGTTTTCAGAATAAGTTAATCACTAACTAATATTTGTGGTTATTCCTTTCCTTATTGGAAGTTTCTTTGTTCAGTAACACTTCAGGTGTGTCTTTAAACTGTGTCTTTCAACTGTAACTTCAAAGCTTTGTTTCCGTGTTTGTGGCAGGAGCAAAGTCTTGCCTGTGAAAAGTATCCTGAAATATCTTCAGCAGAGATACCCACAGGTACAGCCTGAGCTTCTGAACTGCAGGGAATTGTGCACAATGAGGGGGGTGGAGAGAAGATTCCTGCAAGAGGTGGACTGTACCTTTAAAAACTGCCGAAGAAAACAAGTAATTTCCTCATGCTGAGTCTAGGCCCCTCTGTTTGTTTTTGGAGAATTATTGCTGCCTGGGTGTTTTAGCTTGTAAAATAATCACATGGGAACTCAGGGGACTGGCAGTGCAATAATCCAGCAAGTTCCAATAACAAGTTGTCTTTGCCTTGGCCATCAGTGTTTCACTTTGCTGCTCCCTTTGATGCAGAGAAGAGCCGAGTGCCAGCTGGCAATGCCTGACTTTCGGGCACCTGGAATGTCCCATCAGCACTTGCCTCAGGAACTAGGCTTAGGTTTGTCTAGCCAAGAATTCCATGATCGTGCTGAGGCAAAAAACTTGGTTGGATTTGGATTTCTGTGGCTAGGAATGGTCACCTTTGGGGCAAGAATGCAGAGTGGGGCTGTGGTGGTGTCCTGCTCTTACTGCTGCCTGTAGTGGAGGTGGGCAGAACGACAGAGAGCAGGGCTCAGCTGGACAGACAAGTTGAGAAGCTGTCAGCGTTTGTCAGATAATCTTTTCAGAAATAAATCTATCATGACATGGCTTTTCCAGACCTCTAGACATAGCCATCTCTTGGGCATGCCCAACTTCTGTTTTTCAGAGGCTGTGAGCACTCAGCTCTTAACTGCAGTTTTGTTTAGAGGTTAGGGAACGTTTTCCCCAAGCTTAGTAAAGAAAAAGCCATACATAGCAAAATTACTTATTTTAGGGTTGGTGTAAATCTTGACATGAAATGGTTTAACCTAATCAAGCAATGCAATGTTTTAATAAAGCTGCCAAGAAAGAAGTAAGGGCTGTGGTTGTGCTCATTATTGCACAGAATAAATCTTTCAAGCTCTGCACAGAAATGGGCAGAAGACAAGCTGACTCTCCTATTTCTAGACTCAGCAACATCTTGAGTCTTTAAGAGTGGCTGCTGCTCTCAGTGTGAGGAAGGGTGGCCCTTCCAGCCTTCCCAGCAAGGTGACATTGTCCTGTCCCTAGGGGGACTGTTGAAGCTCTAAGTATTTGAGTTGTCTGTGACTTGAGGTTTAACTTGGTCCTTGCTGGATGATACATCCTTGTTGGGGCATTCCCTTGACACTTAGCCCATTTTGCTGTTGCCCAGAGAGGCTGGGGACTCCCCATCCCTTCAAGTGTTCAAGATTGGATTGGACAGGGAGGAGCAAACTGGTATGGTTGAAGGGGGTGGAATAAGATGAGCTTTAAGGTCCTTTTCAACCCAACCCAGTCTGGGATTCTATGATTTGCTATAATATAATTCCTCTCACTTTCCCTCTTGCCAGGGTTTCCTGCAGAAGCTTTATATAAAGCCAAGCCTCTTGCTGGGGTTGCTCCAAAACCATTCATCACCCTTTTCCTGGAAAGGGATGTGTTTTTATACCATCCCATCTTCAAGGGCTTTGAGCCCAAGGTGTCTGTGCTTGTGGGCCCTTGACAGCTGAGTTGAAGATTGTGATGAGATGAGAAGCACAAGCATTTCTCAGCAGGTTCCTCTGCTCTACCTGATGGTGACAGAACCATAGAATTCTGAAGGCTGGAAAAGACCTTTCAGATCAAGTCTAGCCATCAACCCAGCACCATGTTCTCCACTAAGCCATGTCCTCAAGTGCCACATCCAGATGGTTTTTGAGCACTTCCAGGGAGGGTGACTCGGTCCCTGTGCTGGGCAGCCTGTTCCAATGCTTTACAAACCTCAGTGTTATCTTCTAGGTGCAATTAATAATTTGGATTTATGGTGTTTAAGCAAGAGTTGTGAAGAGGAGTTGTCTTTGTTGGCAGTTTAGTGTTGTCAGGGCCTTTGGCTGAGTCACAGACAAGGAAAGGAGGCATCTGGCAGCAGCAAACCCAGTTTTTGTTCTGTTCCTCACAATTAAGCTTTTGTTTACCTTAAGGTTTTCTGAGGTATTATTAGTCCAATTTCTGTTCTTAAGCCTTTCCTAGTGCAAAAGTGGGTTTAAAGGGCGATTTAAAACCAAATTGGTTTCATTTTTTCATTCAACTGCGAGACAGTTGACTGCATTTTGTGACTGCATACAAAGGCCTTAATTTCAACTCTGAGTAAAAGGGGATATTTTTTGCACTGTCTCTTTTTACCTTCAAAAGAGGAGCTCAGTGAGCTCTCCTGACTCAAGGTGTGCAGTGACTTGTGTGAGAATGCAGCTGTGGTCAAAGTTACAGCTCAGGACATCTAAGATAAGACTCGTGAAATACAGCCAGACCCCCTGGAAGTATCAGATCCCCTGCATTAAGGAAGCTGCAGTCAAGTCAGGTGCTGAGCTTACTTGCTGTGGCATCTGGCATAGATCCATCATTGCTTAGCTGGAGAGCTGAGCCAGCCATGGGCAGCTTTTGGAAACAAATAGGGCTGGAAAAGGATTTGTCCTACAGATGCATAAAATCTTCACTCTTTTTTCTGGATATTTAATCACATTTTTTATGAATTGAGCCAGAGTGCAAGATCATCTCTGTTGCCCACACACACATGTCCAAAGCTGATCCAGATGCTGCCCAAGGGAAGCTGACTTATCCATTTCTTTGGGGAGGGATGTATTTGAGCTCTGAGAAGTACACATCAAAAGCTGCAGATAATCAACGTTCCCCTCCAGTGAGGAGAAGATAAACTCCATGTTATTGGCATTTCCATAAGTCCCAGAAAGGGCTTAGGTGAGGCTTGCCAGCTGTTCCCTGGCCAGGGAATAAAGGAGGCTGCAGGACTGTTTCCTGCATGAACTTGATTCCAGCCCTGGTCCTACCTCATGGTTGTGGCTGGTGGGGCAGTGTCACTCTGTGGGTTTTATCTAACCTCTCAGATATCCTCACTTTGAACTCATGTTGTTTAGGCTGGAAGGGATCACCCAGCCCAAACCTGCTGCTGCAGTGGGGTCACTGAGGGCAGCCTGTCTAGGACTGCCCAGTTGGGGTCTGAATGTCCCCACAGCCTCTCTGGGGGGCCTGTTCCAGTGTGGGACCAGTCTCATGGTCAAAAAGGGTTCTCTTGTGCTCAGATGGAATTTCATGTGTGTGTTTGTGCCTCATTCCCTCCCAGCAGGTGCTTGGGCACATTGACATGGTCCCTGAGCCTTTTCTCCAGGCTGAGCAGTCCCTGCTCTCTCAAATTGTCATCACATGAAAGATGCTCCAGTCCTTTCATCCTCCTTTGGTCTTCTGTTGGATTTTCTCCTGTAAACCCGTATCTTGTACAGATTTAACAACATTCCTCCAGGTGTAGCTTCCCTAGTATTGGGTAGAGGGCCAGGATCACCTCCCTCCCCATCCTTCAGTCTCTTCAGAAAAGGAATGAAATTGTGCCTTTCATTTACAGCCATGGTAATCATTAAGAATAAAAACAAAAAAGCCCCACCCCAAACTCAGTTGTGTAAAAAATATTATTTCCAATGCAGCTGGGATATGGTTTTAAAACTATTTTCATGCACAGACTTCTCGTAGCAGAAAAGTACAGGGAAAGAGAGAGAGAGTGTGGAAACTACTGAATATAGATTTTGTGAGTGGTATGCATTGCAGTGATGGGCTGTAGGGAGGCAAAATGTATTTGTTTTATGAGGAAATAACTAGGGAAAGGGCAGCAGGGGAAGAGGAGTGCTACAGGAATAAATGGCCACAAGGAATTACAAATTCAGACACTGGAGAGGGTGAGAATTTGTTCTGGCTAAATGAATAGGTGGAAAATACTATTGTCCAAAAGTGTAAACTCAAATATTGCTATTTTTAGACTTGTTATTCCTGTTTGTTTTTTTTCTCAGTGGGTTGTTTTGGCCCTAGAGACCTGGAAGTGTGATTTCGTAGATGCCTAAGATGTCTTAAAGTCAAACTTGTTTTGCAGAGCAGAGTCTGGTCTTTGCAGTGACAGTACCACTGGTGTGATTTTCTGTGCCACTCATCCTATCCCTTAACAGCTTCCTTACCAGCATCTTTCAGCCTTTGCTCTGGGTAGGTTTTACACATCCAGACTACCAAGATCAACAGAACATTTCTTTTTTTAATGCAGAGAATGGCAGCTTTGTTTGTCAAGGCTCTTGATTCCTGCTTCCTTTGCCATCAGTTTAAGCTGTGGTCTCTGCAGCATTGATGTAAATGTGCCTTCCTCAAGGCCTTAATTTCTATTTAGCTGCTATCATAGAAAAAACAGAATTGTTCCCTGGGAGGGTGGGCAGGCCCTGGCACAGGGTGCCCAGAGCAGCTGTGTCTGCCCCTGGATCCCTGGAAGTGTCCAAGGGCAGGCTGGACACTGGGGCTTGGAGCAGCCTGAGACAGTGGAAGGTGTCCCTGCCCTTGTGTCTTGGGTTGCAGTATAGGATGTGGCCAGAAATGTGTATTCTATCACCATCTGTTAAAACCGGGTGGGACAGTGATTCCTTATCTCCGTGGCACATATTATCTGCTAATGGGCCATCTTTAAACCAGCTGGGGCAATCATCTTTATCTTTTC
>JAOTQP010000362.1:968638-987537 GCA_026413545.1 Cichladusa arquata | reverse complement strand
TGTTATTCCTAATTCCCATATCTTTGCCTGAGAGCCCCTTAATTTCAAAATTATAATAATAATTTGGAGGAAGGGGGGTTACATTCTCCATTTGAAAGAGAAGCTTCTGCCTTTATTGGCAGACATCTGTTCTCCAAACCAAGGCACCTGCCTTCCAGCTCAGGCCAGGACTGGTGCCAGGCGTGGAGCTGAACAGCTCTGGACAGGACTGCAGGTAGGGGCTGCTGTTGCCATCAGGGTGCTGGTTCTTGTGGCTCTGCACTCAGCCAGCCTCCTGCTTCCAGCTCCATCTTCACTGGCTTTTCCATGTGCTGATACTATTGGAACGTTTGCTGCTCCCCCTGCTTGGGAGAATGAGGAATGTTTCACAGGTAAACAGTGAACAGGCAATGAATCGATGTTTCTGACTTTCCACATTCCAGCAGTGTTCCCAGTATCACTTGGAAAAGCAAGGACAAATTCAACAGCAAATTTTCTGTGGCTTACATAGGTCAGCACTCTAATGAAGCTGAGCTCAGCTGGGCTCAGTTTTGAGGGCAAAACTCCTGAGCTGAAGATGCTGTCGAGTTGTTTATTTGCAATGGCTGAAGAGAACTGCTGCAGAAATAAATCCAGGTTTACCAAGGGAATTGTACTGTGTAACTTGGCATCTGTCAGCTGAGTCCTGGGCCAAAGTCACTTCCTTGGCTTCCTTCTCATCTAATCCTTAGCTGGTCACTTCTTGTAATTGGATTAAGCAGCTAGAATACACAGAATAGAGCTGGGACCAAATTCCAGGCTGATGATGGATCACAGAAGCCTCTTCTCACACACTGGCCATTCCCTGTGCATCTTCTGCCAAGTTTGTTCTGCTGGGGACTTGTGACACTTTCCATGTGATGCACTGCACAGCTCCATGCCTGGAGAGGAGACACCTCAAAAGTGACAACAAGCTTTCTCAGAACCCAGCTGGGCTTTGTACTCATGAATAAAATATCTCCTTCCTTGGTTTACTTAGGGGTTTTGTGTGCTGAGATGGTGACAGGAAATCAGGAAACTGTTCTGCAAAATAAAAATAGGGTTTATTTATGTGGCTGTCAAATGTTTGGTGTCCACACTGGGCTGAAATGATCCACCCCTTGTAGCAGAAAATCTCTGTTGCACGTGGGGCAGTGCCAGCTGTGGGATTAAATCCTGTTGCCTCATAAAAGTCAGGCTTCAGAGGTTTCCAGTCTCACTGGGGCTGAGTTTTCTGCTGTCACTGTAGTTGTCTTTCTGTCCTTCCCTGCCTCTGTTTCCTCCTGGAAGACACACAGAAGCCCCAGGGATATCCTAGCCTGGCAGGAGTGAGAAGCTTTTTGCGCAGACAGGGACATTGCCACTCCCCACTAAGGAAAACACCTTCACTGGAGGCAGAATTGTGTTCAAGCAACCTGGCAGCTTTCCATGCAGTCACTCAGTGGTGGATGAAGGAGGACCAGAGTCTACCTCAGCTTTAGTAAAGCCTTTGATGCTGTCTCCCTACATAGGGGCTGATAAAGGGCAGGTCAAGGAAGTGCCAGTGGGGCAAAGTGAAAACTGGCCAAATGACCAGAGGGTTCTGAGCAGTGTCCACAAATTCCAGCTGCTGCTGAGGTACCCTGGGGATTGATTACATTGATTGTCATTAATTACCTGGCTGATGGAGCACAGCATTTCCTCCCCACAGAGTCACAGCGTGGTTTGGGTTGGAAGGGACTGAAATCCCATCTCTTTCCATCCCCTGCCATGGGCAGGGACACCTTCCCCTATCCCAGGCTGTTCAGAGCCTCATCCAACCTGGCCCTGGGGTCTACTCAGCATTCAGCACATGGCCTGCTGGCCTGTCTGATGCTCCACCACCTGCAGTTCCCAGCATCTAACAGGACATCAAATTATCTCCACTATTTTCTCCTAAGTGTGTTAGCTCTCATTTGTAGTTTTTTCAATGATACTTTACAGTTCTTGCTCTGATGTTTATTTTAATACTGAAATAAACATCCAACAAAACTGTTCCCATGGGGTTATACCTTCACTATAATGTTCCTCTGCTAGAATTGCATTATATTTAAAACTTAGAGAACTAAAGCATAGAAGCAACCTGAATATGGGATTAACATCTAATATTATACCATCAAAATTTCTTTTAAATGACTATATCAATCCAGCACGAGTCTTTTGTTGTATTTACAAATTTGAGAAACCTTTCACTGAGTTGAATAATACATTAAGAGTTCAAAGCAGCTCAAATGAAAATAAACCCAAATTACAATTAGCTCACAGTGCTCCCATCTGGATTCTCCTCTTACTTGTGGGACATCTAGTGGCAGAAAGGAGACTGGATCTTGGGAGACAAAATGATATTTAAAAATGTGATTCTTGCTTTTAAAAAGGACACTGAAACCTTTTTCTTCACGATAGGTGGAGCTGAAAGAATTGTGTGGTTTTTTAGTATTGATATATAAAAGCACGTTTGGCTTTTAGTCACAAAAGCAGTTTGTGTGGGAGAAACAGGGACAAACTGCAACTTGCTTTTCTTAGTGCTCTCTGTTGAGAAATAGCTTCAAGAAGAGTTTTCCCTGATCAAGACTGATCCCTGTTCCAGCTTCCCTGAGTCTCATTTATGACACCCAATTGCTGCTTCCAGAAGCTGTTTATACATTTTATTTCCCCTTGATGTTTTCTCTGTCTGGTACATCCTTCTCTTGTCCCTAAGCTTCTCAGGCCAGGTGTGGGGCTCTTCAGCAGATGGAGCAGAACTCAGCCTGGCTGGCTGAATTTGGAAATACAGGTGAGTAGTGAGGTGGGGGGCAGGAAGAAAGAAATGTTGTGCTCAAACCTTGCTACACCTGCAGAATATTCAATGTATTCTGCTAGAACTATTTTGGAGAAAGAAGTTCAGGCTTTTAATGGGTATGGCCTGGAATGGGGCAGCTCCTTTTTCCCTTCTGTGTTCCTCTTTCCAGGCCAGGGAGAGGTGCAGCACAGCCCAAATAATGGATGCAAGAGGAGCTTTCTTGAAGGCAGCAGCTCAGGGTGGCAGTGAGCTTGCACAGGAAGAGGTTTCCTGGGCATTGTTCTGCTGCCCCACTCCACTGGCTCTGTAAGAATAATTGTGGAAACAGTGGAATGTTTTTCCTTTTTCTCTTTCATTTTTTTCTCTGAACTTTCCACTCTTCTTGGCAAAGCCCATGCAAATATTCCTTCTTGATGGAGCTGGAAGAACTAATGTGAACCTCTGTAACAGCCTTGGGTATTTCACAGCAGAGTCAGAGGTAGCAGATGTACCTGCCTTTAAACCTCTGCTTTAATGCTGTGGGGTTTATCACCTTTCTAGCACTTGGCCTGTTTGAGGGCTTTTTTTTTGTTTATTCCCATTATGATCTGCAGCCTTAAGGGCACAGAATCCACTCAGAAAGCAAATTGATACTCCTCTGACCCTCAGTTTTGGGAGTGTGTGTAGCGGGGCCCTAATGGGAAGATTGGCTGAAATTTCTGAGTTCTGTCAGTACATTTCTGCACTTCAGAGTCTGAAGAAGGTCATGGCTCTGCCCTTGGCTACCAGCCAGGTAACAGCTGGGCTCTGAGGGGTTGGGTGACATCTTCAGAGAGGGTGGAACACCTGGGAACCCTGTGATGCTGTCCCGTGACACAGCCCCACCCTCACTCCCTGTCCCCCGGGCATCTTTATTGAGGGAACTAAATAAAGACCCCAAGGTTTCCCTTCTTTTTCTTGGCTGAGCGTGGTGCTACATGGTGTGGGCCATCCCTTTGGCCAGCTGTAGTGGTTCTGAGGTGATCCAGCCACTCCAGGTGGAGGTGGCCCAAAGTCCCCTACCAGCACTGGCTGTTCAAGCATGCAGGTGGGAGGCTCTGGAGCTGTGCCCATGTGTGAAGCCATCCCCACTGACACCCAAGGCTATTTGCCACCCAAGAGAAGCTGGAGCAGCAATTAGGTCCATTCTTGTGGCTCTTTCCCAGTTCTGTAAGAGGGAGCTGGGAAAAAGCATTTTCAGGACACGAGCAGAGGTGGTCTGAGGTGGAAGAGAGGGAACAGCACTCTGAAAAGAGAGGTGCCTGGGGGCAGCAGTCTTGCATGGAGCTTCCTTCCCATGGGGCAGGAAGGCTTCAGGAGTGAAGTCCAGTGGCTTTAAAGGCTTCCATCCAGGCCTGCAACACTACAAGACATTTTGGAGAGACCCAGAGTGCTGTGGAATCTGTTATCACTGGGAATGCTGGGGTTGGAGAGGTGGAACCCTCCCTGTGGGTCAGGAGAGAGATTCCCTGACCTTCCCTGCAAATCCTCTTTCTATTCCTGTTTTCCCTGCCTCCCTAATTGACCAGGCACCCCTTGCAGTTCACGCTTTGATAACATCTAATTTTGCTCATTTAACATCTCTTTGAATGTTTTGGATTAATTCAATTTGTAACCAAAGAACAGTGTAGGCAGTCCCACCGTGGATCTCTAGCTTAATTCTTCCACATCCAAAGTTATGACTCAGGTTCAGTCACACTGTCACAGATTTTACACAGGTGAGCATTCTTGGGCTCCAGTTTTTAGGGTTATGCCCCTCTGAGCAATCCTTTTGTTGTCCAATCTCCTGATAGCCAGGAGCACCTGCAAGTCTGCAAGCTGAGCTTTAAAATCATACAAACAATGGTTGTGAAGCCTTGTTTGAAAATGAGCTCCTTAAATGTGTGTGTGTTTAGGGGAAAGCATATGAGTGGCATAAGCATTGGATTTTGAGAGAAATCTTGGAATTACAGCAGTTTATTCCATACCTGGGATCAAGGGTGAATCAGGGAAGTTGTTACACAACTCTGGCAACTGGTGGACTCAAAAGGAAAGGCTGAGACAATTGGGATTGTTCAGCCTGGAGAAGAGAAGACTCCAGGGCAACATAACGGACCCTTCCAGGTCCTGAAGGGAACCTACAGAAATATGGAGAGAGACTATTTACTAGGGATGGAGAGACAGGACACAGGGAATGGCTCTCAGTGCCAGAGGGCAGGGCTGGATGGGATATTGGGCAGGAATTGTTCCCTGGGAGGGTGGGCAGGCCCTGGCACAGGGTGCCCAGAGCAGCTGTGGCTGCCCCTGGATCCCTGGAAGAGTCCCAGGCCAGGCTGGACATTGGGGCTTGGAGCAGCCTGGGACAGTGGAAGGTGTCCCTGCCATGGCAGAAGGGATTGGAATGAGATGAGCTTTAAGAACCCTTCCTACCCAAACCATTCTGGGATTTTGTGTTCAACTCTGAGGCTGATGCATGCACCAGCCTGCTGAGCTCAAGGAATCTCTGGGCCAGAGAATGGCAGGATTTACTGCAATAGCATTTTTTTATTTTGGCCATGACACTGGAGCTGTTGGGAATCTGGCCAGTCTTACTGAGCCATCAGGTCTGATGCTGGGACAAGCCCATGAGCAGCCCTTGGGCTCAGGAAGGGTCAGGTCTGGTCTTTCTGGCTCTGGAAATCCAAACTGCTATGAGGGGAACTGCCTCTCCTTTTCTGTTGGGATGTTTCTTTTCACAGAATCACTTTTGTTGGAAAACACCTCTGAGATGGAGCCCATTTTCTGCATTCCTGCCAATTGAGCCACATGCATAGGTACACCTGCTCCTGGTTTTCCTCTGTCATTCCTAAAATTGTGACAATTGGACACATTAAAAAGGGAATTTCCAGGTCTGTCAGCGGGAAAGGCAGTAAGGTGAGTAAGAGGATGTTCAGCTGACTGCCAGGAATGGAGCAGTCACAAGTGCAGCGTGGATTTGGGTAACAAAAAAAGGTCATCAGAGCTCCTGCTGTGCCCAAAATTTGCTTTAGAGATGGACTTGATTTGCAGGTACCATTAAACACACCTACTGTGTGATGGAAAATTACTGCCCTCACATTCTGTCTTTGGCCTGTTGCAATCCTAAATACTCAGAGAGATGTTTATCCATGCTGTTAATGTGTAGTAATGGGATTGCTATTTTAAAAATCGATACAAATCTCACACTAAAAAAGAAAAGCTTATAGATTAGTCTGTCAAGAGCTGTCTTAATAGATCTGTCTGACATTTGAGACACTTTCCCCAAAAGTACTCTTTCAGCTTAAATTACTTCTTAAATGTTGCTGCCTGCACATTCCAGCCCATCTAATACAAGTTGTCAGAGTGAAAACCTTTCTCTGCAGCTTCAGAGAAGCTGGAAATCATAAATGTTTTAATTACATATTTTCATTTGATCAAGAATGTGTTCCCTCCTAAGTTAGGGAGGGGCAGTTTCAAACACATTCCTTACTTTTGTGGTTTCAGCCATCTGGGTAGGCTGGAGAAGCGGGAGAGGTGGGGATGATGGGGAAGTTTAGAACAGATCTTTCTAATACTGCCACTTGCAGTGTGTGGAAAGCTGAATGGTGCTGACTCGATTGAGACTCCTTTTTGAGATGCAAAAAATTGCTAGCAGATGGTATATGCATTTATAGTCTAGGTAATTGAAGCTGGCTTTAATACCCCTTTCATATTTTAGCAGTACTCCATACCCTTCTCATTTCCTTCCACAGCTCTGGCTGAAGTGTCTCTGGTCCTCCTCTGTCAGTGTACTCACAGCCTTTCCGGTCCTGACTCTTAAAGGCCTGTTAAATTGCAATAATTGCAGTTATTCATCAAGTTCAGGGCCATGTCTTTGTGGGCTGTGTGCCCTGGTGAGAGCCTGAGACCAAAAGAGGCTCCCAGTGCCCATAACTTGCAGACCTGCAAATCTTTGGAGAATTACTGCTGCTGTTGCTCTCTCCAAGACTTAGCACTGCCCTGGGAGGTACAAGACTGTGATTCAGGGGCATGTTTGACTTCTCATCTCAACATCTACTGCACCTTCCCCTCTCCAACAGGGAGGAACAAGGAACTGGCACAGTTACCCCACTCCCTGTGGAACCCAGCAGCAGGGCAAGCAGGGGGATGAATGGAGCATATCAAGAGGTGACAGACATTTGCTGCTGCAGCTGGGTGGTTCTTCACTCCTTTGGAGGTTCTTTCTGAGACTCGGCAGGATTCCCTGCAATATATCAGGGTGTTTTGTCCTTAATTCAGTGTTTTGTGGAAGTGGCTATAAAGCTCTGCTTGCTGTAGGATCTGTCTGCAACAGCTGCCTGATCTAGGCTTTCCCAAATAACCTATAATCCAAATTATTTTCTTTAAAGTCTTCACAGCACACAGCTCTTGCCATAAACTAAAGATTCCACACCCTCTTTGAGGTCTTTAAACTCTAATCAACCTAGAACTGGATGTGCAGAATTTGTGTAGTGATGGTGAGAAAATCCCAAGTCTGGGGTGATTGGTGGTAAGCACAGTGAAACAGTAAAGAAGAGGTTTGGCTTCAGATGTCTGCAGGGAAGCAAGAGAGAAATCTTGAAAAATTTGGCCATATTTGAAAAATTTGCAATTGTAAAGAAAGGCCCATTGTGTTACCATTACTCTGATTCAGAAATAAAATTAGTCTAGAACTGGTAATTGTCTCTCCTTTCCCAGGTAACAAGTGGCAGGACCAGAGAAAATGCCCTCAAGTTGCCCCAGGGAAGGTTCAGGCTGGATATTAGGAAAGATTTCTTCCTGAAAGGATGGTAGGCATTGGAGCAGGTTGCCCAGGGAGCTGGTGGAGTCACCATCCCCAGAAGTGTTCAAAGCACTGCAGTCTTGGTGCTTAGAGACACCATTTAGTGCTGGGTTAATGGTTGGACTTGATGTTCTTAGAGGGCTTCTTCACCACAGTAAACACCCCTGTAAAATCTCTCTGCCTTAAAAAGCCCAGATAGCTTCAGCCTTGCCTTACCTACATTTTAAAGCATTTTTGAGCTCACAAACTTGCTGTAGAGTTTGATATCCCAGAAGGTAACTTTAAATCCTATTTATCTATAGGCAAAGTCTGCCCTCAGGCAGACCAAGGCCAAGCCTAAAGGCCTCAATGCTTGGCATTGCAAGTAGGGAGGTTAATCCTGGCGAAATTTTGCTCCTCTTTTGTAGGGTTTATTCACAGCCTGTTCCTCTCACCACTTTTCCAAGGCTCCTCATTCCCATTGGTGTTCCCCAGTAGCTGGTTCTTAGGGACACACCATTCCTGCCTCATGCTGATCTTGCTATGAGTGGTGCCTCTGGTTTCTGAGCATCCCATCCATCAGCAGGACTTTGTTCCAAGGTTTGTTCCTTGTCAGTGTCTCCATGCTGGTTTTGTCAGGTCTGTGACTGTATTTCTTTGCGGTTTCTCCCTTTTTCCCTTGGAATTCTCAACTGACAGAGTCTCCCCAGTCAGATAACCTTGCTGGAGTAAATATTTTCGCACTCTCATCTGCCCTCATCAACTGTTGTGACTGTGGGGATGAAGATACTTCCATTTTTTCAGCCCCCATTTTGGTCACATTTTCCAGCTGATACTTTTTTCAGCTGCTTTTTCCAGGCTGTGCTTCCAGCTGGGACTAAGGCTGGTGTCAGCACAGAACCCAGTGAGATGTTCCAGCCTCACTGCAGGCCACTGATGGACCAGGACAGCTACAGCACAGAATAAATACTCAATACTCAAACATCCTTGCTGTCCTTAGGAGGAAACTTCTGCTCTTGGGATTTTGAGTGGTCTTTAACCTTGTGAAGAAAATATCTTGGGGAAAGAATGACTGAACGCTTTGCATTGCTCTTGTGCTAAGAATGCTGGAAAAGAGGCAAGTAGAGGATCAAAACATGTCAGACTTTCACTGGAAAAAGTCGAAGCCTTACAGAAATGGATATTCTGGAAGCAGGACTAAAGGGTTTTAGAGTTTATTAACTGAGTCAATGGTACCTGTTCAGGCAGGGACAGTGAGACAGGTGTTCGTGCAGCTGGCTGTGACTCCAGAGAGAGACTGGTTGGGGTGACAGTGATGCTCTGTGTCCTCCACTGCTGCATGTGAAATCTGGGAGGTTTCTCAGAAGCAGAAGCTCTCCAGAAGTTGAACTCCAGACAAGTCCTGCATTTCCCCTTTGTGCCTGGCCCTGGGCTCGTGCTATTCTTACCCTCAAAGTCGATCACAGCCACCCACCTCCCCAGACACCAAGCTCCTCATGGGCTTGGGAGAGCAATGAAATGTGTAAGTGAGTGGATCAAGTTCATGGTTTACTCTAAAACACTTACCTTTCATTTTAATGCTGTGTGATGGACATAAAATCAAGTTGATAAACTACCCCTCATAAAGGACGCACTGCTTGGTGTTCTTCTAGGCTTGACAGCAGCAGCTGATTAATAATTAATTAAAATAATGGTCAGGGAAAGAAATACAACTTTGCCAATCTATAATTACTTGGATGCTTCTTCATACATTTTCCATGAGAGTCTTTTCCTTGTAAGACTCTGGAAAAGTATATTTAGTGTTTGTTTGCTTTCAACTATGGTTTTCAGCGGATATTGACTGAAACAGCATCTTAATCAGTCTGACCTCAGCCTCCAGGGGATTTTTTTCCATTGACTCTATCTCTTCCTCCTTGCCTCTCCCTGTGTGCTGAAATTCTTGTCAGAGCTGCTAACTCTGTTACCTTTAGTGCTTCCTTTTTAAAGACTCTTTTTAGCTCAAAACTTTTCCCGCACATTCCCATCTTGGGGTGGGAGGGGGCCAGCCAGTTCTTGCTGACTGTGACCCAAGCTAAATTTCTTGGAAGCAGTTTCCTCCCATCCTCCTACTTTTCTCAAACTGATTTTCCAGCAGCAGCTGTGCTGAGAACAAATTATTAAGTAATGCAAAGCACTGTAGAGCCTTCAAGGAGCTGGGTCTTCTGTGTGAAGACCACTCAAAATGGACAATTCAGCTGTGTTTTCCTACCTCAGACCTGGAGTGTGGCTGTTTTACTTTTTGCCTGTGAATTTGGAAGGGTTCTTGTGTTGCTTTCATCTCTGAACTCTCTGACACTTAGTTTTTCATTGCTTCCTATTTCAGCAAGTTCAACTGAATCCAGCTTTTTAATTTCAAAACTCAAAGGGGTCCTTGGCCTCTCATTCCCTTGTTGTTTTTAGAAAGCAACATGTTCAGAGTGATCTGGGATGAATTCTCACTTGATTTCCAACCAGACTTTCCAGCTGAACATTTCTCCTGCACTGTCTTAGTATTATCTCCATGGGGTTGATATTCTTTATTTCTGTCCCAATTTCTTCTGTGGCAGCAGGAAAACAGAAACCAACAGGACCTGTACAAGTTATCTCCTTGACCTGGTGAACAGGCAGCAATTCCTAAAAGCAGAAGGGTTTTTCCATAGCTTAGCTAGAGGTTTGTTAATGCCTGACTGCATGTTTTTGGTCTCCTCCCAGGTAAACCCTGTCCCAGGTGAATAAAATGTCCTGGAATTTTCCTGGTTGGAAAGTACCTTAAATATCATCTTGTTCCAACCCCAACACCCAAGGAGAGCTTGAGATGGAAATGTGCTGTGGGATCTTCATTGTATCTGCAACTTCCTGATGTGGGAATGTGGAGAGAAAATGGATCAGGCATGTCTGGGGTGTGCAGGGATGGGGCACTGGACACAAGCTGGGGCAAAGGAATGAGTAGGAGAGCAGCTTGGGATAGTGGAAGGTGTCCCTGATCGTGGCAGGGGCTTGGAATGAGATGGAATTTAAGGTGCCTTTCAACACAAACCATTCTGGGATCTTCTTATAGTAGAAAAAAACTCCACCTGAAGATGTTCAAGCGCTAGAAAAGAATCTGGAGAGACTGAGGGATTTATGTTCTTTGAGCTCTTGAGTCATGTGTGGTTTAATTCTGACTTATTTGGACTTCTAGAGGTACCTTCCCACTTACTCTGAAAACTCTGATTTCCATGGGTTAAAGGCATTTCACCCAAGATATCTTCAGATATCTGATTAAGTGTAGCTTTTTGGGGTGGGATCATCTACTGCCTGCTGCTGACACACACCATTACCCACACAGTGGTGTGAGGCTGGAATAGATGTGCAAGGTTTGCATGTTACACCCAGCTCCCAGAGAATGGGGACTGAAATAGTCCCAAGCATATGTTAATTTTCACTGAGTATCAGATGAATTTGACAGCGTGTTTTAGTCATATGGCTCTGTGGAAACAGATGTACTTCTTCACTGGAGGAGTTTCTTTGGATTAAATGAACATTTGAGAGCTTTTTCTTTGGTGTTACCACTTGTCTTTGTGCTGTGTGGCTTTGATTTCTGTATATGATCTCAGTGCATGCAAAGTAGGCACAGGAAATTATGCATAAACTCTTAAAACAGAAAGATTATATAGTTTGGCTGAATTCTGAACTTTACAACAGTGAGTGACAGCAATTCTTGCTAAGGATAATACTCTGAATCTTGCAACAATATTACCATTAGCCTTGAAAAATTAATCAACTTGGTATTTTCCTTAAATATTCTAGCTATATTCAAATATACATGATTACTGAAATGTGTCCTTCCTTTTCAGGAAGGTGGTTTTCATGAAGTTTTGATGTGAAACTGAAAAGAATTTTATTTATTTATTGCTTTAAATTTGAAGTTTTTTTAGTTTTGAAAGTTTTGGTTGCTGAGACTTCCCCGTGATTGTCACCAACTGGAATATTCTGGATTAATGCACATTTTAATTTTGATCCTAGCTAAATTCTAAGAAATCCATGGAGCTGTAGATAAGGTGTGAGCCTACTGCACTGAAACTGGTGGAAGTGAGTCTCCAGCTGACTGCTGAGTTGATTAGAGCCTTCTTATTGCTTTTTGTTTGGGTTTTGGGTGTTTTTTTAGCTGGTCTCAAGCATTCATCTCCTCTCCTCACCTCTCCTCATTTTTAAAGCTTGATGAACACTTTCTCAGAACATTTCCATCAAATAAAGTGCATAAAAGCCCGAGGTGCACAATTTCTAGTCACTCAACACTGATAAACTGAAAATTACATAATTCTTTCTGGTGGATTTCTTTTTTTTAAATTATTTTTAGGGCTTTTACAGAAAGAATCTGCCAGTGTTCTGTTCCTACCTATTAATATTTCACACCAAAATGCACTTTCAGAGCTTTCTGGGCTGACATGCACATCGGAATGATTTCATTGTTCTTCAAATGCAACGCACTCTCACACTGAAAGGAAATACAAGTGTCTGCATTTAGGAACGTAAATTGTGCAAAAGGGTTTTAAATGTTTGTGGACAGCAGGATGGGTGATGAGGGAGGGCAGGACCACAGCTCTCTGCTTTGTTGTATCCCCATTTTCAAGGCCCCACAGCATTAGGTCTTCATCTCTTCAGGGTCACACTTAAATTTTCCAGGAGACTTTTGTCTTTCAGCGAGACTAGTTTGACACTCAGACTAGTCAGAAGTGCTTCTAATAGATTTGAATTCCATTAAAAATCCCTTTTTGAACAGTTCCAACATCACTAATTGCCAAAATATTGCCATTTTGCACCAGCCTGTGTTCTCTTTTCTCTTTGGTGTGCCCTTCAGTGTGTCATTGAAGGCTTGATGGAATGTTCTGTTACACCCTTAGGTAAATGGCTAAAAACTGCTTTCAGTAATTAATATTAAATTAAAAGTCCCTGTGACTTGAGCAGCCAGATGGAAATATGCCATTCTACAATATTTGCCATTCAAAATGAGTGAGAGTCACTGGAGCTGGGATCTTCTGTGAAACTTGGGTTGTCTCCAGCAGTGCACCTGCCATGCTGAATGCAGAAGAAAGGAGGAACCAGAAAGTGTTGCCTGCACTCTGAACCTGAGCAGTTGTCACCACAGAAAAGTGCTCTCTAGGCTTTTCCAAGATTTTCAAAGACCCAAACCCCAAAGAAGTTGTGCTGTCTGTGCTTTTGTTGACAAATTTGTATGTAACAGGACTCATCCCACCTATGCTTGGCTAGTTTCAGGTCTACTTTGAGTAGTTTCATTGACCTTTCTTGCCTTGAAGATCTGTGGCTCCTCATTTTACTGTGCCTTCATATAAGGCACAGTAAAACACCTTACAAAATTAAGACAGCAAATTGCCTGTATTATTATGGCAGATAATTTTCTGTATTTCTCCCCAGGTTTTTGTGCTCTTGCTCATTATGTTCGAGGTGTTTCTAAGGATGAGAAGTGCTCAAGTTATCTTACAGTTCTCCTTTAGGTTATGAATCCAAAATCCCAACATAAAAAGGGTGAGGAGCCACACACAAGTTATTATCCCTGTTCAAGGTGGGCTTCTGCAGCTTGGATAAAAAGGGGAGAAGTGGATTTTTGTACAAGCAGTAAAGTGGTGCAGAAGGCAGGTCATGCACAGCAAATGAATCTCTGTGGGCAGCTGCATCAGTCACCGTTTCCTGCTCAGAAACAGGAGCAGTGTTAACAGCTCCAAAGCAAGAGAAATCCAGAGGGATTTGGGGGCTAGAAATGCTCTTTGTGAATCTCCATGTAACGCTTTGTTTGAGCTGCTGTAATTAGTAAGTACTCTGGCTGTTCTACGACAGTGTTTTGACATTTTGTTCTCTCTGGCAATCCGTGGGGAGAGTTGAGATGAGAGGATGGTCATGATTAGCACTCAACAGAGTAAGTATTAGTTTTTTTGGCCTATTTGATCCATCATACTTTTAACAATTGGATTCTGTGGAGCCTAAGCTTTGAAACCCCACGCACAGATCTCCAGTAAGACATTGCCTTGAAACAGTATGATAATAATTACAGAATCCCAAAATGGTTTGGGTTGGAAGGGACCTTAAAGCTCATCTTTTTCCACTCTCTGCAATGGGCAGGGCCACCTGCCACCAGAGCAGGTTGTTACAATGTGTGCTCAGAGTTCAGCCAAAATAACCTTGCTCCTAAAAAGGGATTTCATGGCCAGTAATGGTGATCTCAATGCTCTCAGCTCAGGATGGTCTCCTTGGCATTAAAAATGTTGCTTGGTGTGGTAAACAGAAACAAACTTAATTTTAAAAAGACACAACGCCCCCACCCCCTCCATCCCCAAAATAAATACTACAGGAGTATTAATATTTATTGCACAGGGAGTAGTGATAGGACAGGGGGAAGTGTTTTTAAACTGAGAGAAGAGAGATTTAGATGAGATGATAGCAAGAAATCCTTCCTTGTGAGGGTGGGCTGCCCCTGGATCCCTGGCAGTGTCCCAGGCCAGGTTGGATGGGGTTGGAGCAGCCTGGGATAGTGGAAGGTGTCCCTGCCTGTGGCAGGGGATGGAATGGGATGGGCTTTTAGGTCCCTTTCAACCCAAATCATTCTGGGATTCTGTGACATTACTAGACTTCACAGGTACGTTGTCAATTCTGCCTTCACCCATAAAAAGCCCCTCTCAAGCTTTCAGAAGTTCTGGGATAGAAAATTATTTACTACCAGCCACTGAATTAAATCTCATTGTACCTTTTTTTCCTGCACAGTGGTCTCCAATCCCTCTGGCTCTTCAGGCACCATTTTCCTTAAAACTGTTCTCTGGCTTTCTACTTCTTTCAAAACAAAGAGAAGACTTATTCAGATGCAGAAGAATCTTTTTTCTTCACAGTCCCTTCACTGCTCTCAGTACAATGGAAAATATTTTTGTATCTATGTGAATTTCCACTTCTTAGTAATACAAGTGCTTGCTGCATTTTGATTCCTGCATAGATAACAAGGATTCAGATCCTGAGGATGACAGCTTTTACCTCGTTCACCAGGAAAACACAGAGCTCTTTGGCCAGGATCCATAACAACACCTTTTGGTTGTTCACAAATTGCTCTCCCTAGTCCAAACCCAGATGTTACATAACTTCTGTGAATTGGGAGACACGGGATGTGCTGTGCAGTTTGGCAAGTTCTCACTGAATTCTCTGCTGGAGACAGCCCTGATTTTGCTGGAATACAGTAAATGCTAACATATTCCTGTAGATTTGGAATACCTGTATATGTATTCTCAGACCAAGAATGCAGGAATGCTGGGCAGTGTGAATTATTGCCCATGGAGGTGCTCTTGTCTTTGGAAAATATTGATTATCCTTACCCTAAAAACTCCCAGAGAGCATTTTTGACTTATGTTTGGGATACCAAATTTCTTACTTGGGAACCATAAAGTGGCACCAAAATCTCTCTCTTTTCCAGGTTTGCTCTGCCTAAGAGGACCAGGCATAAGGGTTTGTTCCTCAACTGTGCACTAACATTATAAAAGGAATAACTGAGTCCTCCATTTATGTACTGAGTAGTTACTTTTCTTAAGTTACCAGCCAGGCAGGCTTCACAGGACAGTGATCTAGGGACTAACCACAGTAAAGATTCATGTTCAGTACCTGGGGAATGCTGCTGCATGACCATTGTCCTGCTGTCCATGAAAACTCTGTTTTAGGGAAGCAGGGTGCCAGAAAATGCACAGGAGCTATTTAGCTCCTTCTCAGGTTTAGCTCCAAGTCCTTGATACATGTTTTCTTTATATTCCTTAGGAGCAGTGTTTCACTGAATGTGTTCTGTCTTTGGGCTCAACACACAGACATTTTAGGGAGCTGTTAGATGCTGCCATGTGGGTTAAGCCCCTAAGTGATAATTTGTGAAAATGCAGATGTGTATATGCGAAGGTAATGTGAAATTGAAGACAAATAAACCTACCTTGCATCACAGAAGGAAAGATGACTCTGAGACTTAAAATCCTGGAATGATTTAGGTTTGAAGGGACCTCAAAGCTTAAATTTTCCACCCCCTTCCATAGTCAGGGACCCTTTCCCTAGACCAGGTTGCTCTAAGCCCTGTCTAACCCGGGTGATTAAAAGCCTGTAGGAGGTTCTCCAGCAGCAAATGGGGTAGCACTGCTTTCTGTAGGGAAGGCAGCCTGGGAACAATCCAGGAGTCACTGCATATCACAGCAATAGAAATTGTTTTACCCGAGTGAAAAGCTTTTAGTCAAAGGCAGGAGAAAACCAGATTACTCCATACTGAGTGTGAAACAAAAAAACTAAGGAACTGAGTCTGATTTTTCTTGAGTAAAAACACTTTTAAAATCTTCTTTTGCACTCGAGAGTGCTTCAACAACCTTGTAGTAAATTAGATTAATAGGTGTTGATTTTACAGCTGCTTCATTATCTCCTGCTACATTAAAATCTAATTATTTATTTCCACAAGTGTTTTCTTTTCCTTCTGGCTTTTTACTGGTGCTGTTGGTGCCACACACGAGCTATGGTGTTATCTGTTCCTGCAGCCCATGGGCAGCAGGTGGGACAACATCTCTGTTACAAATAACCCACAGCTGCTATTCCCTGCACCCTGCTGCAATTAAGGAACTGGTGAGTAACTCTGCTGCTCCTGGCTGTGATCCCTCCCTCCCTTAAAACGAAGGCATGACACAGATAAAGGTGGGGCTTTGCCAGCTCGGGTATTTCAAAGCCTCCCTCTCGGAGTCATGATTGCAGAAGGAGTCCTGGGGCATATTCTGGAGACTTTGGTAAGTCTGTGCTACTGATGGAATGTTGGGGTTTCTGTCCTTTGAGTTTGCTGAAATTGTGGGAGCAGCTGCAGCTGAAGTTTTGTGGCATCCTCTGCTGCTGGAGAGGTTTCACGTAAAGCCAGTGTTGGGAATTGTTAATGCAAATAGTGGTTATGTTTATCTGGGAGCTTCCTGAGAATGGAGCTGGTCTTGCTTTTGCAGTTGCAGGCAAGTTTCTAAAAACCTCTTAATTTGTTTCTTTAGGACTTGATTTTTTTATTTATTTTTTTTTTCCTTTTTCCTTTTTTAAAGTCACCACAGGCTGAAGATTTTCATGGATATCCTCCTTGAGTTGCTGTGGGAGTTACAGTCTTACACTTTAGAGGATTATTTTGGAGCTTATTCAATGGTTATTATTCTTAATATGTGTTGTTTTAAGGAAGTTATGCTTAAATGTGTTGAAGATCTTAAATATTTAATTTAATAGGCTGGAAATACAATAGAAAAAGAATAGTTTGCCTGTTCTGTGGACTGCAGCTGTGTCCCATCTTTTAAAATCTGTATAATTGCTGTGTTATCTCCAACACTCATGGAGTTAATTACCATTGCTCACTGGTATCAGCTAAACACTGTGCTTTCAGTGAGGCTTTTCAGAATTTAAAATTAAATACCAGGTTTTCAGGGGGGCTCTTTGCATTCTCACTAACTTTTTTCAGTTTGTTTGCTGCATGTTTGTTCTTATGAATTATTTACAAAAGCAGCAAGGCAAACTTGAAATCCTGTAGTGTTTGGAATTAATAATTTAATGCCCTTGTTTCCTTTTAATCTCCTCTCTGTGCACTTACGTCCATAGTCACTTTTCTGGTGTTAAACTTTATTAAACAAATCAACAATGAAAGTAAAACTGTCAATAAATAAGTTGCGTAGATACAATGTAATTTTCCTCTGTGGGGCTTTTATCTTGAATTACAGCTTTAAAACCATCTTTACACTGAACATTATTCATATGAAATATTCAGAATTTCTTTCTGTGTCATTAGGAAATTGGGAAATATGTTTCCCAGTGCAGAGCTGCCTGTGTCCTTAAACCTAAGATTTCCATCCTTATCAGCTGCCAAGTTGCAGTTTCATGGAGTTTCTTGCTGCCTGTGACTGTCAAGGTGTTTTTTCATGTGTCTATGATGTGTGCCACCTTTGAGCCTCTATATTTTGTGTACAGCTTCCCTCTTTTCCTTATTGTCCTGTTTGACAAGCCTGCCCCATCAGAGATAACATTTTTGGAATAAACATTCCCACAGTACCAATTACTGTTGCTGACTAGTTTTGGGTCAGGTTTGGGTCCCTTATTCTCTGCCAGTTGGGTTTTCCTCTTCAGTCACTTTTGGATCACTGATGAAGAGATCACACAACAAGGGGGTTCGGAGCAAAGGGGGTGGTACTTGTTGTTCCTCCGGGCTGAGAATCCCAAATAGCTGTGCTGGGGCTCTGTGGAAGGTGACACCAGGTCAGGAAGGTGCCTGACAACCCTTTCAGTGATGAAATTTTCCCCAGTATCCACCCTGAGCCTGCCCTGCCCAGCCTGAGGCCGTTCCCTCTCCTCCTGTCCCTGTTCCCTGGAGCAGAGCCCAATCCCCCCGGCTGTCCCCTCCTATCAGGGAGTTGGGCAGAGCCACAAGGTCCCTCTGAGCCTCCTTTCCTCCTGCCTGAGCCCCTTGCCCAGCTCCCTCAGCCTCTCCTGTGGCTCCAGTCCCTTCCCCAGCTCTGTTCCCTGCCCTGGACACGCTGCAGCCCCTCCAGGTCTCTCCTGTCAGGAGGGGCCCAGAGCTGCCCCAGCACTGGAGGTGCCTAGCACAGCCCAGGGGCCATTGGCCTCTTTCTCACCTGGGCTCACCTGGGCTCATGTCCACCTGCTGGCACCAGCACCCCCAGGACCTTTTCCAGCATTCCAGCCACTCTGCCCCAGCCTGGAGCACTGCTGGTTCTCCCTGTCTGGGGAATGTGGGGCACAGGAGGTGTAGAGGCTCCTGCCCAGGTGGAGCCAAGGGAGGGCAGGGCAGGGAGCCAGTCCAGGAGCATCACTGGCACCTTGGCCTGGGCAGAGAGGAGAGGGGAGTGGAGCTGCGAAACCAAAGGTGGAAAAGCATCCATGGGGTTCTGGAGATGGCTTTTCCCCATCCTTCCTCTGACAGTGGGTACCACAACCCAGTCTCCTGGGGCATCCCATCCCACGAGGGCACCAGGGCTGCAATGCTAGGGAAGGTAAGCCATCCTGCCTGGGTGGTGAGCACGTCCCCAGGGGCTGAGCATGTCCCAGGGGCTGAGCATCCCCCCCAGGGGCTGAGCATGTCCCAGGGGCTGAGCATCCCCCCCAGGGGCTGAGCATCCCCCCCAGGGGCTGAGCATGTCCCAGGGGCTGAGCATGTCCCAGGGGCTGAGCATGTCCCAGGGGCTGAGCATCCCCCCCAGGGGCTGAGCATGTCCCAGGGGCTGAGCATGTCCCAGGAGCTGAGCATGTCCCAGGAGCTGAGCATGTCCCCAGGAGCTGAGCATGTCC
>JAOTQP010000362.1:926177-959174 GCA_026413545.1 Cichladusa arquata | reverse complement strand
CCAGCTCCTGAATCAGTGTGGGCACCACCATCCTCTTGTCCCTGTGCTGGCAGAGCTCTCCATGGACTCAGAGGAAGCCCTGAAAAGAAAGTTGGGATAAAGCCTGGCTGTCAGTGCTGTTGTTTCCCAGGGGATGGGTGAGAAAAAAATGCCATCTACCTAATTTTAAAATGATCAAAATTGAACCACAGAGTTGGAAGGGATGCACAAGGATCAAAGTGCGGCCTCTGGCCCTGCACAGACCCCAGCATTCCCCCCTGTGCATCCCTGAGAGCGTTGTCCAAATGTTCCTTGGGGTCTTGGCAGCCTCGGGGCTGTGCCCATTCCCTGGGGAGCCTGGGCAGTGCCCAGCACCCTCTGGGGGAAGAACCTTTACCTAAAATCCAGCCTGGATGGCCTCCGTGGTCACCATCCCAATCCAGCCTCCAGCTGGCCCTTCCAGCCTGCTCCAAATCCAGGTGGTTTGGGCTCCTCTTGGAGCAGGATCTGTGCCCTCCCAGCCCTCCTGCCCCCCTCGGTGCTGCTGTTCTCCCTGTCTCCTTTGATCCCCAGTAATCCTTGCCTGTGTTTTTCCTTGCAGGCCGCGCCCGGAGCCTCTTGTCTCTGTGCCGCATAGCTGTGCGGAGAATCCTTGGCAAATCCCGCCTGCATCTGATCCGTAGCCTCCCAGTCCCCGACCCCATTAAACAGTTTTTACTCCACGAGCACAGCTAAAGGGCGGCTGGCTGCTTTTGGGGACAGTTTGACTGGGTAAATGAGTGCCCTGATGGAGCCAATCCTGCCCCTTGCCCCCTCATGGAGTGCACATCATTCCCTGCTCCTGTGGGGTTTTTTTTCCCCCTCCACATTTAGGGTGCAGTGGTGCCGTGTGTGTCTTATTTCCCTGGGGAGAGGCTGCTAAACGTGTGTGCTGGAGTAAATACAATATATCCTGTAGCTGTTGGCAAATGTGTAACCTCTGTTACTGATCTGTGTCACACACACACACCTGGGGTCTCTGTGCCATTTCTGTGTGGGGAAAGTGTCCCTGCTTTACTGTTTTCCCCATCACAGCACATAAAACCAGAAGCTCCTGCCTACATTTTACTCCATATCCCACGGTAAGACCAGAGAAAACCCATCCAGATCCACGTAACAGGTCTGTTTTGTTTGCATTGTGAAAAAGGGAGGAAAAAGGGGCTTTTTTTGAGGAGCTGGGAGATTTTGTGCTTCTGATCACAGCGTTGCATCCAGCAGCCTGGGCCCCTTTGATTTCCAGTGCCTCTTCATGCCACAAACTCCCTGAAGAGTCATTCTTCAGGGAGTCAGCATCCTTTTGTTGGGATCTCAGGGTCAGCCCATGAAGTGGTCAGTGCAGAGGAATTGTCAAAACAGCAGCTTTAGAAGGATAGAGATGATGGTGCCTCAGGAGCTTGGCAAAAATCTCAGGTGATTATTGATACTTGCTTTAACTTTACTGATTCAAGTAAAGTCACTGTGTTACGAGTTCTTTTTTTTTTTTGGAATTATTTTTCTTTGCTAGCTCTTCTTCCCATGCTCATCCAGTTGGCAAAGACAATTTTCCAGATGTGACCTTAAAGATCAGAGAATCCCAGCCTGGTTTGGGTTGGAAGGGACCTTAAAGCCCACCTAGGTCCAAGCCCCTGCCATGGACAGGGACATCTTCCACTACCCCAGGTTGCTCCAAGCCCTGTCCCTGGACCCTATGGACTTACCTCAACATTGGTTCCAAAATGTTCTTTTCCCAGAGGCATAAACAAATGCAAAAGCAAAGAGGATATTTCCAGACCTTCTCCAGGTGAGATGCAGTGGACATGGAGCTGTGGCCAGGTGAGGAGGGGCAGTTCTACACCATTCCCTTCCCAGCCCTGCAGCTGGTTTCAGTTTTCCCGGCGCTGGCAGCGAGTTGTGCACTGGCTTTATAGAGGTGTGAACATGCCTGGGAGATGCAAACAGGTTGTAAAGCCTCTTTGGCACCTTGCTGGGGAATCCATAATGGTTTGCAGGAGTTCACAGTGCTCCTGAGCTCCAGTGTGGGGAGGCAGAAAGTGAGATGGGCTGTCTGGAGAAAATGCCATGGGAACATCTGTTTTCCTGAAGATTTTTACTTGGTTTGTAAATGGGACTCCCAGTTGGGGTGAAGGTGGTAGGATGGATGTGAGGAGAGCTGGAAGGAGCCACAGGGATCATCCAGTCCAGCTCCTGGCCCTGCACAGACATCCCAACAATCCCACTCTGTGCATCCCTGAGAGCGGTGCTCTCCTGGATGCTCCTGGAGCTCTGGCAGCCCTGGGGCTGTAACCATTCCCTGTTCCTGTGCTCAGCCACCCTCTGGATGGGGGTTCCACCTGGAATGAGCTGCAGTGAAATGCCTCCATGGGAATGCCAGAGAGTGGCTCAAGGAAATTGAGAGAATCTACTAAACTCAGTGCTTGATGTAAGTCTGGTCTGTAATTAAAGCTGAGCCTGTTACAGTGTTAATTAGAGATCCCATCCAAAGGATTCCCCTGGGCATGGATCTCTTCAGGTCTAAGGATGGTTCTCCCAGCCCAGTAGCAAACCAGCCTGGGGTTCATCAGTGACTTGGAGATGTGCAGAATCAAAGCTTTGGAGTGCCTGGATCATCCATCCAACTTCTGTCTTCACTGAGGGACTTTGCCTATGGAAAAAGTCAAACCTTTGGCTTGAGGGCCTGGAATGAGTCCAGCTTGGTGACAATCACATAAAATTAAGCTGTAAGTGCACAAGATTCTGTTGGAATGAAGTCCCTGTGGAGATTGGTTGCTGCTGATTGGACAGCTTTGCTGAGCTGCTTTAATGCACAGAGAATTTGGAATTTTCACTGAAGAGGGATAATAATCTTGAAATAGATTCAGGATATTCATAGACTTCATTGTCCTGTCCTATAGGGCCAAACCCTACATCCTCTGCCTTACCCTGTCCTTTTAAAGCCAGGATACCATAGTCTTTCAGTATGAAATCTCAATAATCTGTGCATTTCTATCCTTTTGCACTATAGAAACAGCATTTCTTTTTGCCTTAGCTTGGACTTCACCCTTCCCTCCTATGTACAAAGCATTCTCTTTTGTAAAGGTGTTTTTTCCCATGTTGTCCATGGGGCATGCTCAGATAATGTAAGTAAAAATTGAGTTTTGTGAAGTTGTGGGTAGGAGATTAAACATTCCTGCAGTGTACATCTCATCCATTGAAAAATGCCCATTCTATTTGTGCAGAATATATAAAGTGTGCGTGGCGTGGCCTTGCTGGAAGCTTGGATGGGACAGGATAAGAAGATTTGGAAAATGCTTGAAGAACCAACCAGACCTGGAATCAGCCAAGCTGCTCCAAAGCTGTCTTTTCTCATTGGCTTTCTTGTCTTTGTTGCCAGGGGAGGATTTCCAGGGCGTGGAATGTTGGGATCCAAATACCATTTCCTGCTCATTTTGCAAAAGGTGGGGGAAAGCCATCTGGTGGGTTGAAGTTGTTTTTTGGTTGGTTTTGGAGGGTTTTTTGTTTCTTGTTCTTCAATCCCTGAAGTCAAGTAAAGCCCTTTTTATCCCAAACCAGCCCTTGAGTTACAGTACTTTTTTAGCCCTTCCTCTTCTTCCAGTGAAGAAAACCATGGCAGGACACAACAGAGGGGACAAAATGCCTCTTCCAGAAGTGCCCATCAGCACCTGTTGGCTTTTCCCAGGGTCAGAATGGTTTGGGGCAGCAGCAGGATCAGACCCGAGGGCAGGTACCAGGTACCTGTGCTGGGCCTGGATCCACGTGCAGATAAAGATAAATATTAAACCAAATAAGCACACTCCTGTGCAGAAGCACGGAGGAGGAGGAGGATGGCTCTGGATGTGGAGATGCCTGGATCCTGCCGGCCTCTCCCTGTTCTGTAGCCACTGGAGGGGGCCGGAGAACCGCGGTCCCTGCGTGGGGACCCGATGCCACCTCGTGCCTTGCCCCTCCTGGGCGATTTTCAGGGCATCCTGAATTTTTTCCACCCTCACACCCGGCTGAAGAGGGCTCTTTAAACCTCTCATTTCTGCTCCTCCTCCCTTGGTGGCTCTGGAAATGCAGCTCCTCAGTTTGTCTTGGCATGCAAGTAGATTTAATTCCTCAAAATATTTTGGTTCTTATGACTTGTTTTTTTTTTTTATTTATTTTTTTTTTTTATTTTTTATTTTGTGGCATTTTCACTGGAAATCTCCCTACAAGCTTGAGCAGCAAGAGTTTCTTCTGGTTGCTCTGTTTTTCCTGAGCATTAACAGGTGTACCTGAGGATTTAGTCCCTGCAGCTGCTTCCAGGCGAGGGCACAGTCCCTTTTTTAGGATTCCTGCTTTTTTCACTCGGGAGATGTTTGTCTGATCTGGTGCCAGCGTTTCTTCTGAAGGCAAAACCAGAGTTTTTCCTAAATTGGAAGAAAATTATCAAATGGTCTGGCATTATGGTGATGAAAAACAAAGCTGAACAAGCCCTAATCTTAAATTTTAACACTTCCAGCCTCGATATCCTTCTAATTTGGAGTGTCTGCCTCCTGCATGCATCTCCCCACCCAGGCCACCCTGAATTGGTACCCACGAATCAGTGACAACATCTCTGTGCTGCAGCTTGGAACTGGAGATTTATCCTCAAACGGGAGAGATCTGTGTGTCTGAGCTGCCAGTTTGGGGACAATCAATGTGGGATTGTTTAAAGGGATTGCATGTTATTTACCTCTCCCCTCCAGGACAGACGAGCTGGGATTTCTGGTCCCCTCTCACTGAATTTCCTGTGTGACAGACTCACCTGAGAGCCTGTCTTTGCTTTATGTAACAGCATTGCAACATATTCCTTATTACTCATTCTCGTTAATCTCATTATAAGATCTGCAGCAACGAGGAAAAGATTTCTTCTTGTGCTGTGTGATGCCCAAATATTCACTCTGGGCTATGAGAACTGACCAAATCTCTGGCAGTCTCAAAGCATTTCCTCTAGGATCTGTTGTTCCCACTCCCCAGGCGCTTCTGGGGAAGCCCCAAGTTATTTAACTTTTTGCTGTTATTCTTCCCCATCGGCTCCTCCAGCCTTTTCTTCCTTCCCAAAGGAGCTCTTCGTGACCCCTGCAAGTTGCAGCCATGAAGAAAAAGAAAGAAAAGGGTTGGGGAAGAAAAAGAAGGAAAAGGTTCTGGCTGCCCCATCCCTGGGAGTGTTTCAGGCCAGGTTGGAGAGGGCTTGGAGCAGCCTGGGATAGTGGAAGTTGTCTCTGCTCATGGCAGGGGATGGGTTGGAATGGGCTTTAACGTCCCTTCCCACCCAAACCTTCTGGGATTTCATGGAGAGGAGAGTGGCTGCCCTGTGCTTCCCCCAGCCCTGCACAGTGACAGGAGGCTGTGCAGCCCCCACGGAGCTCATTCTCCCCCTGCATCCAGCACTTTTCCCATTCTTCCCTCTGCATCCAGCACTTTTCCCCCCAGCACACGTGCGCTGTTCTGTTTTCACCTCTTTTCACTTGTTTTGTTGGTTCCCATTGTTCGTGCCTGGGAGAGGGCTGCAGTGTGCTGTTGTTTACAGAAAAGTGCTCTTTGTTTCCCCAGCGTGGAGCATCTGGTGTTTGTGAGAGGCACAGCAGAGCTTTCCAACAGAAACTCAGCCAGCCCAGTGTGCCTGGCCAGCAGTCCACGTGTGCCACCGTGGCCTTGCTCCTAAAAAGGGTCTAAAAACCCCAAACTGAGACAAGCCAGGCTGGACAGGGCTTGGAGCAGCCTCCTGGCAGGTGTTCCTGCTCCTGGAAGGTGTCCCTGCTCATGGCAGGGATGGGGTTTAATATCTTTTCCAACCCAAAGCGCTCTGTGGTTCCGTGATCCAGCGTGGGGAGATAAATAAAGGCAGGATGGGTAGGATGGAGCAGGACAGTGTCGTTGATTTATGGCTCCAGCCCTCCCCCCCAAGGCATCAGGATGATGGACGATCTGTGCACGCTCCCCTCCCCGTGGCACAGGCTGTCCGTGAGCTCTCCAAACATACCAGGGTGAGGTGATGCTTGCATTCCCGCTGATGGCGCCTTTCCACAATCAGCTGAAAGCTGCTCTGGGAGCTGGGGAAGCTGGGCTCCAGCCATGATCTGCTTGGCCAACCCTGCACTTGCCTCTAATTTTAATAATTTGGCAACATCCATTTATTTTAACGTTTCGCAAAGCGAGGCCTGTGTTTCCTCAGAGAAAATGAGAGTTGAAGGATGGTAAAATGCCTCCATAAATTGGAAGTTAAATTAAGAAACAGTTTTAAGAGCACTGAGTGCTGTTAGCCCCATGTTGTGGTGTCCCTCAGGCATTGTGAGCCTGTGGTACCCGTTGGAGGCACAGGAGATTTAGGAGGCACAGGGAGCAGGCTGGATCGTTTGGTGGGTGTCATTGAGCCTGGTTTTGTTTGCAGTTGGAATGTATTAATGGGTTCACCCCTTGTTTCGCTTCCCACAAAATGCAGGTTTTACCAAAAATTTCTTTTTTGGGGGATAATTTCAGCTATTGAGCATTTTGTATCAGTGTGGGAGCAGCTTCTGGAATTTTTATCCTTTTGATCTTATCTTTACACAAGGAGTATTTATAGGGGCCTGGAGTGCCAGGACAGGGGGAATGGCTTCCCACTGCCAGAGGTCAGGGATAGGTGGGATATTGGGAAGGAATTCTTCCCTCTGAGGGTGGGGAGGCCCTGAGGTTGCTCAGAGAAGCTATGGCTGCCCCTGGATCTCTGGAAGTATCTAAGGCCAGGCTGTGTGGGGCTTGGAGCACCCTGGGCTATTGGAAGGTGCCCATGGCACCTGGACATTCACCTCCAGGTCCATCTTACTGAGCTGGAAAGGAATTTGGCTTAAGAATAAATAAATTGTAAGACTGTTGTCTGAAGGTGTTCAAGGCTTTGCCTTCATCAAAGCAACCAATAAATCCTATAAGCACCATTAGGCAAGCAGAAATTCCCGCTTGTCCTAAGTTCCATTTAGTATCAGGTCCTTTAATTAGCAACCTCCATTAGTGCAAACTTTCTCCAAGCCAAAGCATTATGGAATCCCAGAGGAAATTGGGCTGGAAGGGACCTTCAAGCCCATCTTGCCCCACCCCTTGCCGTGGGCCATCACTCAAACAGGGCTGGGGGATCTGACAACTGAGAACTATTTTTAACCCAGCAGCCTGAGACAGTGTCTGGTCCCTCTTGCTGGGAGTTGTTCTTGCTGGGTGTTCAGAGAACTTTGGGCTGGATCCATAAACTTGCAGCTCAGTGATAACCCGGGATGTTTCATGCACCGTGAACCGTGAAGGATGCAGAGATGTCAGCCGAAGCTGTTGTGCCAATGCAAACAAGGCCAGGAAGTTTTACTGTTCCCATTGCTGAGAACCTTGTTCCTCTTCCCTCTGTGGATGTGTCAGTGCATCAAGAGACACCAAAAGGTTCAGGTAAACATAAATCCCATATTTCTGTGCTGTCCAAAGGCAAAAAATGGGAGAATTAGATATTATTTGTGCATTCAGACTTCTGTAACTCTGAGCTCTGTGCTGCTGTGAACAGCTGCATGTTTGTTCTTGCTTCCCACAAGCGACCATTCAAAGTGCCACAAAGTCATGGTGAAAGTGCATCATGTCCACTCTGAACCACCACAGAATTCACTAGGAAGCCTTGGCTGGACTTTCATTTTGGTTCCCAGCTATGGTGTCCATCTAGCTAAAGGAAAAACTCTTCCCCCAGAGGGTGCTGGGCACTGCCCAGGCTCCCCAGGGAATGGTAACAGCCTCAGGGCTGCCAGAGCCCAAGGAGCATTTGGACAACACTCCCAGGGATGCACAGGGTGGGATTGTTGGGGTGTCTGTGCAGGGCCAGGAGCTGGACTTGGTGATCCTTGTGAGTCCCTTCCAGCTCTGGAGATTCCAGGCTCTTTTCTCTACCATGGAAAATGCTTCACCCGGCTTTGAAGTGCCTGATCTGGTTAGCAGGGGTCAGATGTTTGAACATAACTGAGGGTATTACATGGGCTGATTAAATCAAGGCATCTGGCATGGATGTCCTCCTGCAGATAGGTTTCCATGGAAAACAGTTCCCATGCCATGAATGTCACTGGAGGATTAGATTGCAAATCAGATGGATCCCGCGTGCTTCCTGAGGCACCACCTCCCTTTAAAATGAGGCATGGGCTCCTGAGTGGAGCTAGTTCCACAGCCCAGGGTGCTGCCCAGGGGCCAGGCCCACAGCTCCCTCCTCCTGGTGGGATTCCATCCCTGTGCAGGTGACTCCATCAGTGCTCCATCAGCATTTTGCCTTCCCAGTGTCTGGAGCTGCCTCTGGGCCTCCTCTGCATCCAGCAGCCACACAGGGGATGGAGCAATGAGCTCTCCGCCTTGATGTGGCTCGGCTCCCACGGGAACATCCAAGCCTGGGCGCAGCCAGGCCCGTTTTCTCCTTGAACTCAGGGTTTTTCCATCACATCTCTGTGCCCAGACTCGCCGAGTGCGAGCTGGTTGCCGTGGACGAGTGCCAGGTCTGGTGGCTGTGATTCACCGCCGGCGTGCGGGAAGCCCAACCCGGCGATTCACTTCCCTGCAGCTGCCGAGCACTGACGTTGGTTTAGCCCCACTGGGAGAGAGGGTTTTTCACCAAATGGCCCCAAATGCTGAAGTCCCCACGTTTTTCAGCTCTTACTCACCCTCTCCCAACAGCTGAAGTAGCCGCTCGAAGCGGGGGTTGGAGCCTCCCCTCGTGCAAGGTGACATTGCCCGCTGGAGAAGCAAAACCAGTTTGTACCAGAGGATTTTATTTGGTTCTGGACTTCCAAAGCCCAGTGAGAAATTGGACTTGGCAAACTTTGTTTTGCTGTCTGAGGCAGTGCTGCACCTTTCACTCTTGATTTTTGCCCCTCTGTACACCTGCAAAGTTGACCAGGAGCCGTGGATTGTGGGCAAATCAAGTTCTGAGTGGCCTGCACACAGCAGGTGCCCAAGCAGAGCTGAGAGCTCCACACTGCAACACAGAACCAGGGGACAGAGGGGCCCTGGGCTTTTTGGGTCTCCAGGCAGATGAGGGACAGGCAGAGCTTGATTTTTGGGTATGTTGTGGCTCATGGGACTTGCGTCAGGCTGCAATTCAGCAGGAGCCGGTCTCTTGCTGGTGCTGCCAAGATCCAGGAGTTAATTCTTATTCCATGAGAAGGCCAGAGCTTGCATCCAGCCAGTTCCCTGGGGTGCAGGGAAAGAAACGCTCTGAGAAATAAACACAGACACAAACAAACACCAGACTTGGCGCGCAGCTTCGCAGGCAATGGGAATATCTTTTCGATTCCTGCCGAGGTAATTGGCCTGCAAGGAAGCTTTCCTGCTCTGCCCTTTGGCTCCCAGGGAGGCTCTGCTTGCCAAAATGCTTTGTGGTCCCTTGAGCTGTGCCTGGGCTGGACTCTGTTCTTCTGCCCAGCCCAGCCCAGCCCAGCCCAGCGCTCTCCCGCACACTCGCCGTGTTCCTGGTCTAACCTATTCCCAGGGATGTGCACTGAGCCTCCTTCCCAGGAGCCCCACCCTCTTCTCGTGCATTTTATTCCACTTCTTGGTGCTCCTTGCAGAGCTTCCCAAAATCTCCCTTTCTCCTGCTGAGGTTGTCCTTTCTGTGGGGTCTTTCCCGTGTTGCTGGGGTAGGATCTGATCCCACCTGGTTCTTTTCTCCCGAGCCTTCGTTTGCATTGCTCCACATCTTCCTGGAAATCCAAGCCCAAATCCCTGATCTTACCTGCACTGAATAACTCACCAGAGCCTGGATGCTTCCCCCCACCCCTGCAAGGTAAATATGCCAGCGTTTTCCAGGCTTTCAGAATTCATAGGAATGTGGAAAATCCCACACCTGACCAACTTCGTCTTTCTGAGCTGCTGCGTTTCCCCCCACCCACCTTCCTTTGAGTTCCTGCAGCTTTGCAATTGTTTTTGGAGTTCTAAAATGCTGCCAAAATTTCTCCTGGATCAGGAGGGAGAGAAACTTTGCTCCATAGTCCCCAGGCTGCAGGATGGGAGCAGGTGGAGCTCAGCATGGAAGCATCCCTGGCGTGTGGTGGGCTGGGTGCTATCCATGAAGCTCATTTCAAAATCCCATTTCCAGTGTAAATGGAAGTTTGACCAAGAAAAATGGATTTTTAAGTGGGAATAAAAAGCATTGAGCTGTGCAGAGTCTAATAAATACTCACTTTGGGAAACCAATGGCTGGTTTGCAGCTTAGGCTGGAGATGCTTTTAAAAAACCCATCATTCACCCACAGTGAAAGGCAGTATAATTCTCAGGGATTCTTCTTTAGGCAGGGACAGTTTTCCTCAGGATCCTCTCTGCATCCCCAAAGCTTGACCTTGCTTCATGCCAAGCAGGGAAAGTGACACCCTATGGTTTTTGTATCACAAATGGAAAATCCATACTGTTTTGGAATAAACAGTGCTGGCCATTAGAGAGTCTGTTTGGTTACCATTTGGTTACAACTGCATAAGGAACAGCTCCAGTGGAAAAAAAAAAAGAGGCAGCAGTAACAGTCAATCGTCACATTTTTTTTTCCCCTGCCTGGAAAACTTGGAATTTTATGGCCTATGAGCCACAAATTAGAATTGCAGGCAACAGATAAAGCTTGGCTATAAATCCAGCTAATGCCAGTGCCTGTTGGCAGCTGCAAGGTGGAGTTTGTTAAAGTGCCCCTGTCAAAATGGGCCCGAACAGGATCTTTCCCACCAGCCAGGATCACCAGGTGGGTCTGGGTCCCTTTGGACCATCCCTGGTGCAGCAGGAAAGTCCTGTGCCCTGGGTAGGGACAAAAGAGGAGGCTGCTGCTCCTATGGTCAGCACCTGCCATGCCAGGAGTTTCCTTCAGCTCTTTCCCCCCACTGTCCTTTTCCATCCTTCCTCAGGAAAGAGGATTTCTTGGCCATGTCTCCAGAAAATGAATCCCTGTACGTGTTTGTCCTTCCTCACAGGAAATTGTCCCTTCTTTCTGGCCTGTGGCTGCACTCCCAGCTCTCCCTCATGCCACGCTGCAGGAGCAGGGCACATCCCTCTCCGAGCGTTTCATCCGCAGGGGCCGGGATGAGGTCTCTGGATGGAAAAAATGCTTCAGACATCCCGGACTGGAGTGAATTGCTCAAAGATGTTGCCACTTTAGGGCTGGTGAGCTGGGCTGCCAAGTCTCCCAGCACTGCTCCAGAAGGATCTGGGAGCTCTGGTGCGTCTGTCTGGAGTGACCCAGGGCAGCTCCACGCACGGCGCTCCCGTCTTCAGGAAGGAACCCAAAAAGTCTCAGCTTGGATGTTTCAGCGCCCACCCGTGGTGTTTGTTCATGGCTAGGGCTGCTTCCAACAGGAAACAGGAACAGCCTCAGGCAGTGGCTGCTCTTCCAGGAGCCAAGAAAGGGCAGGAATGGCTGTGCCACCATTCGGGATGTCTGGGACATCACATCTGGGACCTTGTGAGGTCTCGGTCTGAGTCAGTGCAAGGCCATGCTCTGAGGAGCAGAGAGCGTTTGGATTTTTCCATTCCTACTTAGGCACTTTCAGAGGCCCTTAAATGTCTGAGGTGTCAGGGGAATGCATGTTCCTAAATCACTGATGGACCTTGGGAAGTCCTGTCACCTCCCAAGCCATCAGGAAAATTATCTGAGCTGGTTGTTTTGTTGTTGACCATGGAGGGGGACTTTGGACAAGGGATGGAGGGGCAGGACACAGGGAATGGCTCCCAGTGCCAGAGGGCAGGGCTGGATGGGATATTGGGAAGGAATTGTTCCCTGGGAGGGTGGGCAGGCCCTGGCACAGGGTGCCCAGAGCAGCTGTGGCTGCCCCTGGATCCCTGGAAGAGTCCCAGGCCAGGCTGGACATTGGGGCTGGGAGCAGCCTGGGACAGTGGAAGATGCCCATGGCAGGGATGGGACTAAATGAGCTTTAAGGTCCCTTCCAGCCCAAACCACTCTGGGATTCTATAAAATCTCACCCTCTGTAAGTCCAGCTTTTGAGCTCTTTGTTTCTGCTGTGCTGCTCAGACCCTGTAACATCCACAAGCATCGCAGTCACTGCAATTAATGAATGTTCTGGGAGCCCAAAGCCCAAAAAGAGTTCCCTGAATCACAGCCATGGTCCAGGAGCAGCATCCAGCAGTACCAGGAGATGGCATCCTTGTACTTTGGAGGAGGGAGGCGGCTGAGCCGACTGAGTTCAGCCACTGCTGTGCAGCTGGCAGGGTTTGCTGGGGGCTGGTAATTTTCCTGGTCTCTCCCTCCTCTCCTATAGGGGATCCTCTCCAGAAACACACCCAAAGCTTCATGCTGTTGAAGCTTCTTAAGGCAGGAGCTGAGGCAGTCCCTTAGCTCTCCTGTGTAGCTGCTGGAGCCTGCTCTGTATCCTCTGTGATGCCCTAAATGCTTTAACTCCTTCTGGGAACCTGAATGTTTTTATTCAAGTTCACTCTCTCCAGGTGAGGGCATTTCCTCCTCAAAGTAATCCTTTCATTTTGCTCTCCTGCAAATACTGGGCAATGGATACAAAATCCTCTATGATTCAGATCCAGGCTACTCCTTTTCTCCAAATCTCCTGATTTGGCTTGTGCAGCCATGAATGTCTTCCAGAAGTGATGAAACTGAAGAGGCTTTTGAATAGCAAAGCAAGACAAGGCCAGAGAAGCTTTTACATAAATGGAGACATGTTGAGTTCACGTGAAGCCAGATTCTCTCTCTTATGTGCTTTTTGGCATCTTTGTAGAGTGTTTCAGCTTTACTACAAACTTGACATTTCTTTTTGTGTTATACTTGAAGCACTGCAGTGGGTGTGTGTTGTGATAGGGACACCACTCACACGGAGCCTGGAATTTGTTGCATTTTAAGGCTATAAGAGCGGTGAAAAGGACAATGCAACATAGTTCCTCGTGTAATGGAGAAGCAAGAGAGAAAGAGCTTTATTTAAAGAAACACTACACATATATAAAGGGTAGTACGTACAAAACAGAATAGAAAAGACTCATTGGTCAAAGAAGGCAACACCTCCTTGAAAACATGCTTTAAGCAAAACATCACGTCTCTCACGCACCCTGCAGGTGCGTAATAATTGTTATAGTTTCTTGACCTTGTGAAGGCCTGAGAAAGGCAAGGCTTCAAGGCTTCTTTTTCCCTGGTTCCCAGCAGTATCCCATGACGGGAATTTATTTGAATAGTGTAATCAAAATACAACTGTCATCATTATTAGTTCTCTTGCAGTGGTGCTGCCACCGATTCATTATCCGAGTTTTAAATAGCACCACTGGAGTCAGTTGCTATGCTGGTGGTGTGTTCATCCTTGCAGAGCTCCTCTGAAGCCCAAGGTCACTGCTCTTGCCTTCTCTGGAGGAAGGTGGGTTGGGTTCCTGGTTGTGGGGGAAGGATGAAGGTGCTTCAGAGGAAGAAACAAGGATTTCATCATCACTTGCTGTTGGAACGAGGCTGGGCAGCAGAGAAGAAAATGCCATGCTGGTTGTTGCCAGCCACCTCACTTCACCTCCTGCTGTATTTGCTCTCCTGTTTTCTCTCCCCCAAGTACATCCGCCTGTCGTGCGACACGGACTCGGAGACGCTCTACGATCTCATGACCCAGCACTGGCACCTGAAAACCCCAAACCTCGTCATCTCCGTCACCGGCGGCGCCAAGAACTTCGCGCTCAAGCCCCGCATGCGCAAGATATTCAGCAGGCTGATCTACATCGCCCAGTCCAAGGGTAAGCACCTGCCTCTGTTGCTTCACTGCTTCACTGTGCCTCTGTCACTTCACTGCTGCACGAGAGGGGTGCAGAGGCAGCAGCTCACAGGGTCCGTGGGGAAGCAGAGTGTTCATTTTGCTGCTGCACTTGGGACACGTGTGACATTAATGGTGTGGAAGTAACATCACTGAGAGTTAGGGGATGCCTGTGGTAATGAGGTGAGTTGTGCAGCGTCTCCTCTGTGTTCAGCTGAAAAATAAACCCCCAAGGTCACAAATGGGGTTTGGGTTACGTCTTTAGTGCCGTGGGAGGGTGGGTGTTTGGCTGTGTGCCCCCGGGTGACTGGCTGTGCTTCCAGGAGCCTGGATTTTCACCGGGGGAACGCACTACGGGCTGATGAAGTACATTGGGGAGGTGGTCAGAGACAACACCATCAGTCGCAGCTCCGAGGAGAACGTGGTGGCCATCGGCATCGCGGCCTGGGGCATGATCTCCAACCGGGAGACGCTCATCCGCACGGCCGACAGCGACGTAAGGAACGGCATCGCTCACCTCAGAATGAGGCTAAAGTTAAGGCTGGGCAGCTCAGACTTCAGAGGCCAAGGGCAGCTGTCAGCCAAACACTACCATCACGTTCACCATTAAACCACGTCCTCAAGTGCTACACGGATGGGTTGGTGGGAAAAGAAAGAGGAGGCTCTGCCTCAAAACGTCGGGAGCTCTTCCCAGAACAGGAGGAAAGTAAAATGTTCTCACGCCCAAGCCAGTCACACACATCAGGCCTGGTGAGGAGCATTTCAGCTGTGCCAGATTTTGGCATGTCTGTGTGGGAGTTCAGCTGCTGTAACTCCATGTCTGGCATTGCTTTAGGGAATAATCACTCCCATGGTTATTCTAGCTCTGAAATCCCTGTGCACTCCCCCGCAGTAGGGATTCCCATAAGCTAAGGCACATGGTACCTGCTTAGGATCTTCATTGACACTGCCATCCCACCTGTCAGATGCACTGGGGTAGCCCCCCTTGTCTCTTGTCCACCCAACATGATAGAGCACATCCCAAAAATCATCCCACCGCATAAAGGTGGGCGAGCCCTTGTCCTTGAGTCTCTCTCCAACGCTGTGCTCGTGCCCTAGGGGAGCTACTTGGCCCACTACGTCATGGATGACCTGAAGAGAGACCCCCTGTACTGCCTGGACAACAACCACACCCATCTCCTGCTGGTGGATAACGGCACCCACGGGCACCCCACCATCGAGGCCAAAGTGCGCACCCAGCTGGAGAAGTACATTTCGGAGCGGGTCATCCCAGGTATCCTCCTGTCTTTGCAGGCCTTGGGGCTGATCCACTGGGGTTTTCCTGGAATAAGGAAGTGGTGGCAGCATCCTGTGGCTGCTGAGCTGGAAGGGATCTGTGTGTTAATTGCAAGGCTTCTGGAGCTCTTTCAGGAGCTACACCTTCCTCTCTGTATGTCCTTTGTGTCACAGCAAATGCTTCCTTTCAGCCACACAGCCCTTCCCTCCCTTCCTCTTGGAAGCTGACCCGTCTATAAACATCCCACCTGTCACTGACTTCCAGGTAGCTGGAGCACAATTACACAGCAGCTGAAATTATTTATTTAGGAGGCGATTGAGCTGCCTGCAACCTGCTGCTAAATAATTTCTCTTTCACCCACTTCTTTACCGAAGCGCAAAAAAGAAATCAAAGGCCTTAGCAGGAAATTCTTAAAAACCTTTTGGGCATGTTGTTGTTTGGGTTTGTTTTTTTTTTGTTTTGGTTTGGGGTTTTTTTGGTTTTGGAATGTCTCTCAAACACTAGCTTCTAGAGTGTCGCAGCCTGTGGTGTCTCTTTAGACTTGAGATCACCTCAGGAGGACATAAGGTGGTCTGGGATTCGGGTTTTTCCCGATGGCCGCCGAGGAGAGACTGGAGGAGGCTGTTCTCAGAGGTTTCAAGGTTGTTTATTGTTTCCTATCTCAAAAGTTCTTTGTCCAGCTAACAGGGATGTGTTCAGCCAGACATCCAGGGCGGAATCCGCCTGCCAGAGGCAGGTCTTATCTTTTATGCTCTCAATTACGTACTTAATATTTACAATTATTTTCCAATACGCTACAATCTTATAACATTGTCCAGCTTTGTCCCTATCCAATCTGAGAGTCCCAGCATGACATCCAACATGGGTGACATGAAGAAGGAGGAAGAAGGCATACCATGCCCCAAATCCTCCATGTTAGCTAAAACCCTCTAATATAAACATTGCTAAAAATCTACCCTTTCTACATTCTAACAGTCTAATTTATACTTTACTTATTTTGGTGGCTTTTATTTCTTCCCTCAATGTTGGTAGATTTTTCCAGGGGCATAAATCCAACCCCTGAGACTTCTGGGTCCCATTCCAGGGTCTTTGAGAGCTTTGCCATGTGGGGGTCTCAAGGCCTCCAGGGAAGCCAGGGGAACACCCTGGACTCCCACACTAGAGTTACAGAGTTCTTACCTTTCTTTTACAAATAAAAATGTGAACGCAGACGTTCTGTATCTTGAGCTTGTGATAAGAACCTTTTACCCAGACTCAAAATGGTCAAAGGAGGGGGTAAATACAATAAAAATTCCATTTTAAGGACTTCAGAGATAGCAAAAACTAGAATTTCTAGAGGGAGAAGCTTCTGTTGAGAAGGGTGTCTGAAGTTAGCTATGCAGAACATTAGGAAAAACTGAGTTTTTGCTAAAAACAGCTGTTAGTAACTGGCAAAATCAACAGCAAACTAGTATTTGCATGAATGGCTTGGAAATTCTTTCCTTGTACTGAGAAAAATTAGTTGTTCAGACTGCATTAATTGATGTAATCTTTTTCCTTCTTTTTTCTTTTGGCATATTTCACAGAATCTAATTACGGTGGGAAGATCCCAATTGTGTGTTTTGCACAAGGTGGTGGGAAGGAGACTTTGAAAGTAAGTTTATTTATCTTATTCGTTTCCAGGAATGACAGCAGGGCTATTTCTCTGATATTGAAGACTCCAAAAGAAACTTGATGAAGTAGACTGTGCTGTTATTTACAGAAGCTTGCCTAGCACTCGCTACAGAAGGCCCTTGTTTGCAATTTACGCTTATGAAATCTGTTTCTGTTAAAATTTCTGTGCTAAGTTTCTGGTTGGCCTAGGGCTGACATCCTGGAGAAGTACTGGCTGGGACAGTTGATTTGCCTCAGTTCTTCCACATCACAGAATGTGAAGGGACATTGAAGACCAGCCAGTCCCACACCTGCCATGTCCAGGGACACCTTCCACTATCCCAGGTTGCTCCAAGCCCCATCCAGCCCAGCTTGGGACAGTTCCAGGGATCCAGGGGCAGCCACAGCTGCTCTGAGCACCCTGTGCCAGGGCCTGCCCACCCTCACAGTCAATCATTTCCTCCTAATGTCAATATAAATGTCTCCTCTTGTCGTTTAAAACCATACCCATCACTCTGTGCCCATGTAAAAAGTTGCTCTCCCTATTTCTTATAAGCCCCTTTAGGTACTGAAAGGCCACACTTTAAATCTAGTTTAGATCTAGACCTGGTTTGAATCTTGGCAGCTGAGCAGGGCAGGAGGGCTCTGCTGACTCTGATCTTTCTAAACCTACATGAGGAAGGAGCAGGCATCATCTTCAAACAGGTGACAGGCAGGAGGAGGATGAGCAGAACAAAGAAGCTTCTTGAAACAGGATGTCTAAGTGACACTGAGGGAAGGGGGAAAGGGAGATGGCTTCCAAATCTCTCTCAGGGTTAAAAACCAGGGTTGTTACTTGCCTGTTCACCTGGCCAGAGTGAAGGTGAGTGGCCTGAGGGAGCAGAGGGACCTCACCCAGGGTTTTCAAAGTGAGGGGATATGAAATCAGGCTGTGTGGGGAGGGAACAGTAACAGTGAGGACAGGCTCTGACCAGCTACAGGGAGAGCTGATTTAGCCTGTACTAAAGAGCTGGGAAAGGGGCTGGATTTTGCATGAATAGGATGCAGCAAAAATCAAGTTGAAGCAGAATGATGTTTATGATTATTTTGTTTGCAGATGTTACCTTGGTACTTCCTGTTCTGGCCAGAGCTGTGCTGTTACTGTCGATGTTAATCAAACCACTTGGATTGTTAGGAGGATTTACACTGTGATTTCAAAGCATGATCTCTGCTACCACTTCACTGCTGGTGTTAATCAATTGGTCTGAACCAGTGTGTGACACTCCAGATGGTTATCCCAGCCTCCTTGGATGTTTCCTGGGAGCTTGTTTCCATTCACATGATGAATTTTCTCTTTGCCCAATTGTAGATGAGTGCAGGTGCAGTGTTAATCAGAGGTCCTGAGATGAAATGAAGCATCCATTCAGGTTTTAGAGGAAATCTGTGCTCAAAGGGTTGTGTTGAATATGTCCATTTCCTTTTAGCTCCAAATTGCTGATGTTTGAGAAAGGATTTGGCCGTCACTGAAGGAGCTGACTCACTGCCAGGTGCTGTAGCTGTGCATACTTATGATTACACATTTTTGGTGAGACCTTGAACCCACTGTTAAGCAGTGATACATAACACAGACTTAGTAGCTGCCTTACCAGAATGAGTAAAAGCCTTTAAAAAATCAAATTCATAATTCCTGGCAAGAGGTTCCTCTGGGGAGTACCTGGATGATGGTTCAGTTAAGTGTTCATGCCACTCTCTTGGCTATTTCATAGAATCATGATAACATTGAGGTTGGAAAAGACCTCTAAGATGCCAAAGTCCAGTGGTCAGCATTGTACCATTATCATGTTCACCGCTGAACTGTGTCCTCAGGTGCTACATCCACACCTTTTTTTTGCACGTTTCAGGGATAGTGACTTCCTTAAGCAGCCTGTTCCAGTCCTTGACAACCCTTCCAGTGAAGAATTTTTCATGGTATCCAACCTAAACCTCTCCTGGTGCAGCTTGAGGCTGGTTTATGTCACACTGAGTTTTTATTTCTCAGTGTTGTAAGTGCACTGAGAGATTCGTGCCTGCCCTCTTGCTCATTTGTAGGTGAAGCCTTGTTTCAAGGAGTAAATTGAGTCTCTGACCAGCCCAAATGGCTCAGCAGAGTCCATGCTGTGGATGTCTGTCCTTGCCATGCCTGGGTTTTAGCAGTGCTGCCCAGGAAAGGCTCCCTCATTTCACAGCTTCTGTGACTGCTGCACGATGACAAGAATCAGCATTAGCAGGGGAGAAGTAAAACTGTTCCAAGCTTCTGTTTTAAATTCCCTGTGATGTAAAACATGCACTTTAGCTGAACCCTCTTTTAGAAAGCCACTTTCATCTAGCTGATGAGAAAAGCCTCCTTGCCTTTGTCAGAGACCTGCCCTCCAGCTGACAGGAGGAATGTGCACACGGTTTTGATGACTCTGACTGGAATGTTTTTGTTTTTTCTCAAGAAACTCCCTTAACTAATAGATGTTCTGTCTTTCCAGTGCTTGATGATAACTTGCACTGACTCCCCTTGTACAATTTGCTGGCAGCCAGCTCATGCTGTGACTCTGTTGTCAGTGCAGTGATGCAAATGAAATCAGTGTCTCCTATGGTGGTCGTTGCAGCAGGAAGGTTAATGGTCCTTCCAGCATTATTTCAGCAGATTTTTGTCTTGCTGTTAATCCATGTACAATGTTGCTGTGTGAGAAATCATGTAAGTGGCTATTTGGAGACTTCCAGCAGCATTAGAGTTCGATGTTCTTGTGATGCTAGAGAAGTGATCTCTCTGTAAAACACTGCTGCTTCTGCCTCCAGCATATAAATCCAGAGCCCTTGGTCTCAGCTGAGCAATGCTGTGCCATAAACCTGCAGTGACTGTAACTGAGCAGCACTGTTGTGTGACCTGAATGCCATTTCCACTTGGCAATTGTCCTGATCTGCTGATCCGCTCTAAAGCTGAGCAGCCTGGTCTAGTGGAAGGTGTCCCTGCCTGTGGCAGGGGTTGGAACAAGTCGTGCTTTGAGGTCCCTCCCAACACAAATTGCTCTGTGATTCTATGAAAATTTGGCAGATGGTAATTTCTGACCCTCAGTCTCCGTGGGGCTCTTCACAGCCCTCTCTCATTAGATGGATGATGCTTTACAGAGTTGTCACTGGTAACGTATCAGTGGATAATAATAAAAACACTGCTGTGGAGTGAGTGTGGGGTTCTGTGGCTCTCTGGGCTTCCTTAGCCAATAGCAGGCTCCAGTAAGAGTTCATGGTCCAAGTGCTCTCCTCTCCCTCTGTCTCCTTAGTCCATCAACGTGGCCATCAAGAGCAAGATTCCCTGTGTGGTGGTGGAGGGCTCTGGGCGCATTGCCGATGTCATTGCCAGCCTGGTGGAGGCTGAAGGCACTCTTGCTTCCTCCTGTGTCAAGGAGAGCCTGCTCAGGTTCCTGCCTCGCACCATCTCCAGGCTCTCAGAGGAGGAGACTGAGAGCTGGATCAAGTGGGTGAGTGTGGGCTGCTGTGGCAGCAGGGTAGGGGAGCAGCTGGTGATTTCCAGGGGTGTTGCTGTCTGGTGATACCTGCACAGTGTGCAGGGCTCCTTGCCACCCTGTATCTGTGCAGATGTAAAAAGGGAAAATTCCAAATCTACAGCGGTTGGAACAAAAGCTTGGGGGGCTGCAGTCAAGTCAGCACGTGTCTGGTCACAGGAAAGCTGAGGAGGTTCCAGAAGGATCTCTTCCCTGGGGAGTGGGGAGCTGCTGAAGGCAGAGTTCTAGCCAGAGCTTCAGCTGGGCTGCTTTGAAGTGTACCTCCTCCTGCATCAGAAATGGCCAGGATTATTTCTCTTCTATGTGCTAAAATGAGATTAACCCTACAAAGCTTCATTAGGTGAGAAATGATGTGGTTTTGACAAAGCACCAGGGGGTAGAGACTGTTCTCTAACAAACTGCTTGACATAAGTTGAAACTTGTGCTGTCACAATCTTTCCTACTTCAAGAGTCGCTTCTAATTAGTGAGATTATATCTTCTTGTTAAAGATGATCTGCATAGGGGAATCACAGTTATTTGCTGTATGTTCAGAGGATAATTAATGTTGTCCTTCAGTGACTTTAAAATCAAGCTCATTATCTACTTCTATTTAGGCTTGCTTAAATTTGTTAAAACCCAGGACTGATGAGAAGCAGCTTTGCTACAATGTGATGGCAAATTTCTTTTCAAAAGGATCTCAGAGATCTGCTAGATCTGCTACTAAACAGCCTTGATAGCTTTGAAACAAATTTTTTTTTTTTTCTTTTGTAGATCAAAGAAGTCCTTGAGAGCCCTCATTTACTGACAGTGATCAAAATAGAAGAAGCTGGAGATGAAATTGTGAGCAATGCCATTTCCTTTGCCCTGTACAAAGGCAAGTAATTGTTTTTCTGGGTTTGTTTGGGGATTTGAAAATAAATGGAAAAGGGATGGCTATTTATTGTCTAGATCAGGTTTCCTTAGAGCATTGCCATCTCCCCAGAGCTAAGCTCCTGCCACAGTGTGGAGCCTGTGTTCCTCTGAAGGGGTGTGGGCAGGCTACAGCAGCAGTATGGGATCTCTCAGTGTGGGCGAGATCCCAACCAGGTAATTGGGAAGGCGTTTTGGGGAGCCCTGGGGATGCTGGTAGGGCCCCACTGGGGATCCTGCAGAATCTCTCTCGTGTAGAGGGTGCAGGACTCTGAGGAGCCTGAAGGCAGCATTGTGCTGATCTTGGTTTTGAGGTGCTCCTGGCAGCTCCTCTGTGGCCTGTCTTGGATATGAATGCAGCCCTGAGCCTCCAGCATCCTCCAGCCCCCAGGTGGGAAGATGTGCCCGAGTCTGGAGAAAGCCACTTGGAAGGAGTCTTGTCCTGGCAGTGGGAGAAGCAGAGGTGATAAATATGCCTGGTCTTTACCCAGAGGCTGCTCCTCCTCTGCAGCTTTCAGCACCAACGAGCACGACAGGGATAACTGGAACGGGCAGCTGAAGCTGCTGCTGGAGTGGAACCAGCTGGACGTGGCCAGCGATGAGATCTTCACCAATGACCGGAACTGGGAGGTACAGCCCCTTCTGAGCGAGGGCAGGAGCTGTGGGGAGGGACACATCCCAGCTGGAGCCACTCTCAGCACCTCAGCATTATAGAGTGTCTGCTGCTCCTGCACTGACTGTCACTTTCCATTCAGCCTGGAGAAGAGGAGGCCAGGCCTCCTTGGGAGCTGCTGCTTCCTCACAAGGGACAGCTCCCACCTCTGCTCTGGGACAGGGACAGGACCCCAGGGGGCAGCTGGAGCCGTGTCAGGGCAGGGTCAGGCTGGAGATCAGGGAAAGGTTCTTCCCCCAGAGGGTGCTGGGCACAGCCCCAAGGCTGCCAGAGCCCAAGGAACATTTGAACACTGCTCTCAAGGGTGCACAGGGTGGGATTGTTGGAGTGTCTGTGCAGGGACAGGGGTGTTGGACTTGATGATCCTTGTGGGTCCTTTCCAACTCAGGATATTCCATAAAGCCATGATCCATCATTCCGTGGTGGTCCATTCTATGATCACTGGTTGCAAAGGTGATCTGCCCATGCCCAAAATGCTCTGGGCCATTCAGCCAAGGCAGTTGTGTACAGAAAAAACCTGCTTCTGATGAAAATGTGACAGTGGCCATGTGCCAGGCCTTAGGTAAGATTTGCATTTCTCACATGACCCCTAACATTTGCTTTTCCATTTCTTCCTAGTCTGCTGACCTCCAGGATGTGATGTTCACAGCCCTGGTGAAAGACAGGCCCAAATTTGTGCGGCTCTTCCTGGAAAATGGCTTGAATCTGCGCAAGTTCCTCACCACAGAGGTCCTGAGGGAGCTGTACACCAACAACTTCAGCAGCCTGGTGTTCAAGAACCTGCAGATAGCCAAGAACTCCTACAACGATGCCCTCCTCACCTTTGTGTGGAAGATGGTGGAGGATTTCCGGAGAGGTTTCAAAAGATATTACAAAAACAGCAAGGATGAGATGGAGATAGAGCTTCCAGTGAGTGATGAGCAGTTTGATCCTGCTGTGAATGAGGTTATCTGGACTGCAGTGGTTAAAGCAGGAAGTGCCTTTTACACAAATCTTCTTTAATGCCAGCTTCGGGACAAACGGGAGGCTGAGTCTTCCTTGTCAAATACAAAATTTTATTGAAATATTCAGTATAGCCTAACTCACAGTAGTGTGTGACAACTGGCAGAGAGCTGAGAGAAGAGATTGGTGGGGTGGCTGTGAAAGGAAGAAAATACAAAACCAGGAGAGTCCCAGCTCGGATTTGTTCCAGTTGAGAATGTTGGGTGAGCTTAGGTCTGAGTTGTTGCTCTCTTTCAGGAGGAGTGTCCTATCACAAGGCACCCACTGCAGGCTCTGTTTATTTGGTCAGTTCTTCAGAACAAGAAAGAGTTGTCCAAAGTCATTTGGGAGCAAGTAAGTTGAGTTCTCCTTTATTCCTCTCTGCTGGCAGGGCCGTGGGGTTCTGTGTCTTTGGTTTATTGGCCTTTGAAGGCTCCACGTGCAGCTTCAAACACACCACCACAAGAGATAATTGCTAGGTGACTCTCAGCAGGTTTTATATTGCCCATTTTGTGTCTGGGTGTGGACTTTTTGCTTCCATTTCCTGAGGCTGTATGTGAGTCAGCAGTCCACATCCATTGTGTGTTGTCATCTGTGCTCAAGCTGGGGTGCTGAGTTCCCACCCATTCCACAGCATGGGTGGGTTCTATTCCAGGTGTTTGATTGAAATGCAGTTTCTAATTTGGGTTAGAGAGGAATTTAAGGATTGTAGAATCAAATAGATCATTCTGGACTGGGAACTGAGAAGCTGCAAAATGGAGGATAATTTTTAAAGGATTCCACCTGGTATAGTGGAAGGTGTCCCTGCCTGTGGTGGGGGGTTGGGATGAGATGGTCTTCAAGGTCCTTTGCAACTCAAACCATTGTGGTTTGAGGATTCTGTGATCATGTTCCCTTCTCAGAGGGGTTTGCATGATTTCACTCTCTCTCCACAGACCAGAGGCTGCACTTTGGCAGCCCTGGGGGCTAGTAAGCTCCTGAAAAGCATGGCCAAGGTGAAGAATGATATAAATGCTGCTGGTGAGTCTGAGGAACTCGCTAACGAGTATGAGACAAGAGCAGTAGGTAAGTGCCTGCTCTGGGAGTCCTCTAGAAATGTAGTGGGAAGGGTGAGAGACCAGGCAATTAAAACCTAGATATCCAGCATTAAATAAATCCATGTAAACGTGTGATTTTACTTCTTGGAAATTCCTTCCACACCATTTGTTCCTAGTAGAAATTTTGTTTTGTGTCTTAAGAGCTTGGCTTCAAGAGGTGGGTGTTGTGAAGTGTGAGGTTTTTTTTGGGGGATGGAGAATTTCTTCCATGGGGAAGAAAAGCTACTGAGCTCTACTGGCAAGGCTGAACAGGGGTGCCCAGAAACAGGAAAGAGAGTATGGAAAAAGGGAAAATTCCACAAATACTGGTAGTATTCAGGCTGGGAAAAACACCTTTCAGATTTGTGGGAGTGAGAACAAGTGCCAGGTAAAAAGTAGATTGATGATTTTGTGACTTTATAAGGACCAGCTCAAGGCCGCGCTGGAAATATCTTGCTTGTTTCCAGAGAGTATCTCCTATTCCACAAAGCAAAAAAATGCTTAAATAAACTTTTTGAGAAGTATCTACATCCCTCAGACCTGATGATTTAGCAAGACACTAAGGAGTGAACAGTGCATTTCCCAGTGAAAAAGCATTCTGACTTTTTCAACCCTCCTGTTAATTTTGGACTGACTATAATTCATTAGATCAGTGTCAAATGGAATTTAAGAAAAAAAGATAAAACAAGTAGATTTACTGAGTTATTTAAGGAGAAATTCACTTTTTTTACTCACTTTTTTAGTGCAGAACTAAATGCTCTGTGTGATTTAGTATTACAGTTTTCCATCCAGACATATCACAAGTTGAAGATGTGTAAGTGGGTTGTAAAGGGATGTACAGTCATTCTGCAGTGCTGAAAAGGGTTCTTGCCTGCATGCTTTGATATTACAAACATTACAGTGATGATGTTTGCACCCAAGCTGGTGTGGCATTGAAACTGGAGCTCAGTGTGGAGCTGCCTCTTTCCTCCAGAGCTTTTCACCGAGTGCTACAGCAACGATGAAGAGCTGGCTGAGCAGCTGCTGACTTACTCGTGTGAAGCCTGGGGAGGGAGCAACTGCCTGGAGCTTGCAGTGGAAGCCAGAGACCAGCAGTTCATTGCCCAGCCAGGTGTGCAGGTAATGGCAGTGAAGGAAAGGTGTGCAGGGCACTGTGCCTCTTGTGCTCTAGCAGGAGATGTGGCTCCTCTACTCACAAATGTAAATCAGGAGGAAAAAATCTTGACTTGGGGCTATAAATCATAATGAACTGGGTAGCAAAGACTGCCTGAAGTGATTTCTGCTTTGGGCATGCATGGTGTGGATGTCACACCCAGCGTGGATGAGCACTGCATGTACTGCAATGGTTTATAAGGGTTTCACCAATCAGGCCAAGTCCTGCTCAGCCTCATTTTTAACTCCTCATCACACAGATGGAGGATGGCTGCCCTAAGGAGCCAGAACACTGTTACTGATGCAGAAAGCTTTCTGTTTTGTTGAAACAGAAATCTCGAGTATTTCAATTGAAATTTCAAAGTTTGGTTTGGTTTTTTTTTTTTTTTTTTTTTTTACCAAATCAAATGTTCTAAAATAGCATTCCGAAGTTATTTTGTTGCTGTTAGACCAAATGAGGGTGTTTCCTTCTTCCTTGCAGAATTTCCTTTCCAAGCAGTGGTATGGAGAGATTTCAAGAGACACTAAGAACTGGAAGATTATACTGTGCCTGTTCTTTTTCCCTTTAATCGGCTGTGGTTTCATCTCATTCAGGTAATCAACTTTTCATTAGTGGGAGAACTTTCAGAGGGAAAGCAAGTTAATTAATTGTAGAATCTTAGGGCAAGTCAGGCTGGGTGGAGATCATCCAGTCCAACCCTGTGCTCAGACAGGGACAGCTGGAGCAGGTTGCCCAGGACTATGTCCAGTTTTGGATGTCTCCAAGAGTGGAGACTCCACAGCCACTCTGGGGAAGCTATTCTAGTATTCAGTCAGTCTTAGATAAAGGTTTTAAAAAGCCAAAGGAGCTTTTGACAGTTTGTGTTTCACTGATCTTGGATTTAAGATGATAGAATCATAGGATGGTTTGGGTTGGAAGGGACCTTAAAGCTAAAGCTTATCTTGTCCCAGCCCCTGCCACAGGCAGGGACACTTTCCACTATCCCAGGTGTCTCCAAGCTGGAAGATGTACCAGTTTACTGCCTGAGGGCAGCGGATGCAGGATGTCTTTACCTCTAAATAACACCCTGAGCTAGACTGTGCACCCTTCTCTCTGTCACTTGGAAGAAAGCAAATGTTTCCAGGCATAAAATCTATGCTTTTCCCTCTTCTAATTCCTCAGGAAAAAGCCTGTGGAGAAGACTAAGAAACTCTTCTTATATTACGTGTCTTTCTTCACCTCCCCCTTTGTGGTCTTCTCCTGGAACGTCATTTTCTACATTGCTTTCCTGCTGCTCTTCGCCTACGTGTTGCTGATGGATTTCCAGAAGGAACCCACGGCCCTGGAGATCATCCTTTACGTGCTGGTCTTCATTCTGCTTTGTGATGAAGTGAGACAAGTAGGCAGCGCTTGCAGCCCCAGAAAGTTCAGTGTCAGAGCCACAGCCTTGTGGTCTTCCCCTCCAAGGCAGTGCAGGCTGGTGCTCAGGGGAGCCACTTGCTAGCAGAGAGGTCCAGGCAGCTCAGGGCTCAGTGAGGGGTTTTTTCCTCTGATGTTTAATTCCTGCTTGTGGCCCTGTAGCTGCAGTGTCTGTGCACCAAGAGGCTGAGCTGATGTCAGTGCAGATGTTTCCCAGGAATGCTTGGCTTGCCAAGGTAGTTGATAATAAAGGGTTAGATTGAGCACATTTATCTTGGTGCATACCTTTAGATTAAGTAATTCCTTCCTCTCTTTTCTACATTCCACCTCCTTTATATTTTATTTTACCAGTAAGCCACATATCTTTATGCAATTCTATTTAGCTTTTAATAATCTATACAGTTTTTGCTGGTTTAGTGTAGACTCGGGGATCAGCTTTGGATTACCTGTGGTGTGGGAACTGCACGTGGGACTGCCTGTATAGCCAGCAACTCATCTGCTATCTCCTCCTGATTTCACATGGAATTTGGTGGGTTTGGGGCAAGCTGGTCTCTGCCAGTCCACGGTCAGAGCAGTGGGAGGATGCTGGGGGAGTCAGAAGAGCAGTGGGTGTGTGGGTTTGGTGCAGTGCTGCTTCCTGACTCTCCTGCAAGGCCTGAGTCACCTTCTGAGTGTTTGTGGGTGATCTGCTGGATCATCTCCCCCTGAAAGAACGGTTTATAAGTGAGCTCAGAGGACATTTCTGATGCTGCTGTTACTGTGGTCTTTTCCCTTTTTAATAGTCAAGGTGGAAGCCTGTTTATGGCAACTTTACTTGCTAAGAAAATGGGGGAAAAGTAAAAGACTTTTTTTGCCGCAAAAACACTAATGGAGTGTTTGTTTCTGCTGATTTAGGTTCTGGTGTCTGGACCTGTCCTTGCACATCCTGTGTATACCCAGCAAAAGTCCTGGGGAAAGCCTTAGGGATAGAACTCTTATTTTCCTAACAATGTCCATTTTTCTCACTACCCTGAGCAGGTAGAACTGCTGCTGTTCCCCTTAGGAACTGGTGGCCAGACTGTGCCAATTTGGCAGTGGAGGCAGCTAAATTGGAAGATTTAAAGTTATTTGAAGCCAGTGTTCTGGCTGCAAAGCTGCTTTCCTGAGGAGGAGAAATGGAGCAGAATGCAGAGCAGTGTCCCAGTCCTCTAAACTTCTCAGGCAAATTCCTCCCTGGCTTCCCCTGAGATAGACCATGTGTACATTGGTCTAACTCTGCATCAGAATTGTGTCTGTGTCCTTTATATTTAAAGGGAAAAATAAAGGAGAGGAGTATCTCAGATTTTTGTTTTCACACCCAAGGCAAGGTCAGAGCAGCTTGCCTGGGTCCCACTGCAGCTGCTGCAGTTGGATAACCAGTTCTGGGGAGAAATCAGCCCTTGATCTGGAACAATCTCTCAAGTGTAAGCCCTGCTTTCCCTTCTGGTGGTCCCAGGCATGTGTAAGTAGCTGGAGCTGCTCCCTGTCGTGTTTAGAGCTGTTGTGGCCATAGTGAGATGGGAGAGGCCTTTTCCCTGCTGGCTCCTTAGCCACATGGAGGTAGCCTCCAGCCAGGTGAGTGGGTGGACTGGTGGGGTGTGAAGGAAAGCCCTGTGTTCTCCAGTGGAGAAAGACTCTGGACAGAAGCCCTGTGCACTTCACCTCTGAGCTTGGAATTTGGAGAACTGACCTGCACCTCAGTCCCAGATGTTTGATTTAGGGAGCTGCTGGGCAGAGACAGCACCTAGGAGAAAACACTCTCTGATTTCTGTTTGCCATAGAAGTACTAAGGGCAGAATTGCCTTCCTTGGATATGCCAGTTGGAAGTTCACTGAGCAGTACTCTCCAAAGCTTTGATTATTTCAATGAAAATTGGAGTTAAAAAGAATTATGATTGGGGATGCAGTTTATTTCTCCAGGCCTGGCAGAGGTTTGTCCTGATTAAGCTTCTTGTCCTTATGAGTCACCTCTGAATTGACTCTGGAAGTTGGTTCTTGCACAGACTTTGGGTCCAGGCTGCTGTGCCAGTCAGTCTGGGAATGAGCAGGGATTCTCACTAGACTTGCAATTCAGAAATAGAGAGCAATGTAATTAGAAGAATAAATTAAATCTGCATCTTGGATCCAAATCGTGTGCATGTAGCTGGGGGCAGATCAGTGAATGAGCTCTGTGAAGGGAGAGAAGCCAGGATGAATCAGCTGCCCTTGAACTGTGACCCCCCCCTCCTCCCCCAGTGTTTCCTGGGTCACACCAAGACCCAAAAAACCAGGTTGCCAGTAACTTGTGGCATTGCTGGGTACATTAAGCCCCTCTTTCTGGGGAAATTGAAAGCCATCTGAGCTCTGGTGTTGCCTGTTGTGTGACAGAAAGTTAACTGGGCAAGGAAACTGTGCTGTGTGGGGGTTACTCCCTGTTCTTTTTCCTTCCCAGTGGTACATGAACGGCAGCAAGTATTTCTCAGACCTGTGGAATGTTATGGATACCCTTGCAATCTTCTACTTCATAGCAGGGATTGTGTTCAGGTGAGTAGTGCTTTGTCTTGTGTCTGTGTTACGGCTTTGCTTCCTTGGGCTTTGATTACAACCTGTAATGAAATTTTGGGGAGCTATGTATTCATGAAATATGCTTTATGGAGGCCCCAATACTGACAAGTGTTCACTTAAAAAAAAAAAAAAAGTTAGAAGATCTTTAGGATTTTCTGTGGCTCCTGTTACTGACCATGTAGTATGACCACCTGGGCTTTGTGTTATATTTAAGAGGACTGTGATTGTCCCTACATCAGCCTCACAATGTCATTATCTTCCAGAAGCTGTTCTACACGATGGGGTGAGTTAAAAAACGTGGCAAAGAAATTATGGAAAAGCCCTTTCCAAAGCAGTTGTTCAGTCAGCTGTAGCTTAGTCTTTGTTGCCTCAGTGCAGTGGAGCAGCTGTTGCACTGTGGTGGTTTCAGAGGGCTGTGGGAGTAGCTCCAGGTACACATTTCTTTGCTGTTAATAGCATTAAGTATAAGAGAAAAATGCAGGGATGATGCATGTCAGGAAGAAAGAGTGTAAATGAGGTGTGCATTCACCATCTCTGTCACCTGTCATTAGATGGGGGAGGCCATGGGGCCCGGGGTATCTGTGCTCTGCTTTCCAGTTACTCACTTTCCACTCTCCATTCCAATGTTTCAGTGTGTTTTTACCTGATTTCTGCATGATTCACCCAAGGCTTCTCTTTGTTTTCTTTTGCTGTCTCCGTCAGGCTTCACTCTGATGAAAGCTCTTGGTATTCCGGGAGAGTAATTTTCTGTTTGGACTACATAGTTTTTACCCTGAGGCTCATCCATATTTTCACAGTTAGCAGGAATCTAGGACCCAAAATTATTATGCTGCAGAGGATGGTAAGATTCTGGCAGCTATTCAAGAGAGTCTAAATAAATGATGTGACATTTTTTTTTCCCTTCCCCCTTAAGAGTGAAATCACCACGTTCTGATGATGGCAGCAAGTTAAATCTGCTAAACAGGACGAATTAAGGTTGAAATGGGACCTAATTAAGAGCAAGGCATTTTTCTGTGTGAAGGGAAAGAAAAAGGATCAGGCTGAAGAACAGCAGAGGATATTTGCTTTCTAGTAGCTTTTGTCTTCCATGCCTCAAACATTTCTGTTGCTGCCTTGAGTTTTCCCTGAACAAGACAGTGATGATAGAGGGTACAGGAGGAGGATTTTGGTCCTCCACTGCATCCATCCCATGAGTACCTGAGGAAGAGGGTGGTAAGCAGCCTGTCATGCAGTGCTAGAAATTCATGAAGCCATTGGCCAGAGAGTCTGGGCTCTAAATGCTGGTTGGAAGCCCCCCAGAGTGGCAATTCCAGAAGCTTTCACCTCTCAGGGGTGAGGTGAGCCACAGTCCTTGTTGTGGCTTTTGTGGAGCCTGTCTGATGCCAGGGGGATATCCTGTATTCCAAAACACACCTTGCTTTCATGGTTGCTTAAATATTTTTGAAGTTCTCTGAATGGGAGTGGTCAATTATTCCCAGGTGCGTTGGTGAAATTAGGAGCAAAAAGCCCTCCACGTGTGGCTTGCAGCAGACCTGCAGCGGGGCACTGACTGATGCCTGTTGTCCTTTGTCAGATGATAGATGTCTTCTTCTTCCTCTTCCTCTTTGCTGTGTGGATGGTGGCCTTTGGTGTGGCCAGGCAAGGCATCCTGAGGAAGAACGAGCACCGCTGGGAGTGGATCTTCCGCTCGGTCATCTACGAGCCCTACCTGGCCATGTTTGGCCAGTACCCTGATGACATTGATGGTATTTATCTTCTGGGGGGGTCTCCCCTGGGTGGGGGGAGAGGTTGTCCAGCCCTGTGCTGACCCCTTGCCTCCAGGGGACGGAGGAGGCCACGGGGATGAGGGCAGGGCCTGGGCTGGGCCCGGCAGGACGAGGAGCTCACTGTCTGCTCTCCCCTCTCGCCCTCTGAGGTACCACCTACAACTTTGACCACTGCACTTTTTCTGGGAACGAGTCCAAGCCCTTGTGCGTGGAGCTGGATGCCAACAACCAGCCTCGCTTCCCGGAGTGGATCACCATTCCCCTTGTGTGCATCTACATGCTCTCCACCAACATCCTGCTCGTGAACCTGCTCGTGGCCATGTTCGGGTGCGTAACGAAGGAGCCGTGGCTTCCTGCTCATCTCTGGGCTGGCACATCTCTGGGAACGGGGGTGGAGAACAGCAGGAAGCCAGCCCTTGCCTCTGCATGTGTCACAGCAGCCTGGGAGAAGCTGGGGCAGTGTCCTGGGGAGGGATTGCTGCCTGTCCTTTGCCTCCATCCCTGAGCATCCTGTGCACAGAGGGCACGGTGTGAACCCCCGTGGGTCACACAGGGGCTGATGCTGGGTCAGGGCCTTACCAAGGGTGAGTTGCTGCCCCAGTGACCTTGCTAGAGTGAATAAATGAGTTACTCTTCAGGACACTGTGGTTTTACCAAGCTGAACTGTTGCGTGGTGAGGATGGGTCTGGTACTGCCTTGATGGACCTGCCATTTATTGTTCTGTCTTAGACCACAGGCAATGGGCCACATCCCCTTGGGACATACAAAAGGACTTTGTCTTGAGAAGTGCCATCACCTCTAGACCAACAAGGGCAGGGAACATCTTCCTCAGGTTCTTCCAGGAATCTTTGTTGCATCTGCTGCAAGCTCTGACCCGGAGTGGATGTAATCTTGGGAAGTCCTTCAGATCAGACTTTGGGGGTGTGCTGCCTTCATTCTCACTTGGGAATCAGCTGGATTAGTGCTGTGGCTCTGTTCCCATTCCCAGCCCTGCTCCTCTTCTGCTTTACACTCACAACACGAGCACTCAACCTCTGGCCACCATTCTTGAGGACCACTAGGTTTATTTTTGTGTTTTGATGGTACCTTGGCAGGAAGTTGCTTTGGCAGCAGGAGTATTGACAGGGCTCTCGGTGCTGCTCCACAGGATCTCTCATCTGAATGACAGTGCCAGTGTTTGCTGGCCTGGGATGAGATGTTTGGATGAGAATGCCTCAGATTTAGGTTCTGCTCTCCCCTTATTCTGAACCTTTCTCCCCAGGCTGACCTGGACTCTACAGGCAGTTGGAAATGTTATTTTTGGCAAGGCAGCCAGGACGGGCACAGCATATCTGTGCCTGGGGAGAGACAGGCATGCTCATACTCCCCAGAAAGGGTGTGAGTACCTCACAATAATGAAGGAAAGTATAGCAGTAAGCCAGCTCTACCCTAAAAATCCTTAGTATTTGCTAGAACACTTACTTTAAGAGCACCTAATGGTAAATGCTCTATTTTATGCTGTTATGCCAGTAAAAAACCCTCTAGTTTTTGCCAGTTGTATTTATCCTTTAAGCAAAAGGAGAATTTCCACCAAGTGAAGGTTTTAATTTATCTCATGTAAAGGCTCTCAGCAGAGGCATTTTGGGAGCATCCATCTGCCACCCAATGTCACACTGAAAGGTCAGGCAGCCTGGGAACTGCTTTCTCCTGTGGCTGTTGCTTTGCTGGGTTCATACAGTGCTTTGTGCTGTGGGTTTGATGCGTGCCTGGGGTGTCCTTAATACCTCTACTAAAAATTGTAGGAGCTTTTAAACTTTTTGAAAGTGTTCTAGTTTTAGGTTTGTTTTTTATCTTCCTAAGAAAGGAGTTATCTGCTCAATTAATAAGACACAATATCTTGTGAAGAAGCATCCTGTTCTCATGTTTCTAGGCTAGAAGAAGATTACTTAGAGCTGAGTAGTAAAAGTACATGGAGTATTTTCTTCCTATTCAGATTTTCTCCAGTTTATTTGTAACTTCAAGGGGTTCTTTTTCTGCTGTCTTAGTTCCTCCCATTTGCAAATTACTCTCTATGAAGAACAAACTAAATAATCTCCTAGTCAATAAAAATTCCCACCTTCAGAATGACTGGGGCCCCTAACATCAGAAGGACATGAAGCTGCTGGAATGAGCCCAGAAGGGATGCTCCAAGGGCTGGAGCCCCTCTGCTCTGGAGCCAGGCTGGCAGAGCTGGGGGTGCTCACCTGGAGAGGAGAAGGCTCCAGGGAGAGCTCAGAGCCCTCCCAGTGCCTAAAGGGGCTCCAGGAGAGCTGGAGAGGGACTGGGGACAAGGGATGGAGGGACAGGACACAGGGAATGG
>JAOTQP010000362.1:884557-904592 GCA_026413545.1 Cichladusa arquata | reverse complement strand
GCCATTCCCTGTGTCCTGTCCCTCCATCCCTTGTCCCCAGTCCCTCTCCAGCTCTCCTGGAGCCCCTTCAGGCACTGGGAGGGCTCTGAGCTCTCCCTGGCACCTTCTCCCCTCCAGGTGAACACCCCCAGCTCTCCCAGCCTGCCAAGTTAAAGTCTTTTAGCTCCTTGGTTTGGTCTCAATCCCATACAAGGGATTGATTTGACTCCTTATCCCCAGATTCTCAAGCCCTTCTCCCTTCCAGCATGATTTCCTGAATTCCCACAGTCTGACAGGCAGTCAGCTGCAGCCACTCTGTGAGGGAATCCTGACTTGAATTAAATTTGGTTTGCTATCTTGTTGAGGATAAAAAGCAGCGGTTCTCTCAAGGGTGGACAGCCTCATTTTTAATTTCTTGGCTCCTGTGGTTTGTACAGCAGCATCTCATCCTGTGGGCAGGGATCACAGGGCTCCCTGATAACAGCAATCATCCCCTCAGAGGAAAAGGGGCTGCTTTTGGTGTTGGTGTGATGGTATCACCTTCCCATCACAATGAAATACAGTCCTGGGATTCCTAGCAGAGCCTCCTGGTTGGCAATAACTCAGCTGAGTGCAAACAAATCTGCATAACTCCCCAACACGAGTCAGCTCTTTAAACAGAGCCCAAGGTGCAGCAGTACATCACCAAAATATACTGCAGGCATTAGAGCAGCTCCTCAGGGCTGAAATCATCTTCTGGGGGCATTTGGCTCTCTTCAGCTCTCGAGGGAAGTGTTCCCCTAGCTGAGATAATTCCAGCTCTCTGGCCACTGCAGACAAATGGAGAAATTGGGTTGCATGGTAAAGCATGGAAAGAAAAGAATCCAAACATTGTACTCTAAGGAGGGAGAATCTGATCTCGCTCCAGGGAGCTGTGATGCTCCAAAAAGGTTTTTTAGGCAAGGAGCTAACCTCTGATCCCATGGCACCTCAGAGCCCCCAGTGAAAAAGACTGGAAACGTTTTGGGAGGCCCAGGAAGATCAGAACAGCTGACCCAGGTGTCAGCTCCCTTGCAGAACCACCACGGCTTGGTGAGGTAAAACCTCCCCTTACAGGGATGATGCTGGTTCTCCAGGGCTGTGTCCCTGTTATTCCCTCCTTTTTTTAAATGCAAAATTTGGGAAGAAAGACCGAGCTTAGCGTGACTGCTTGTAAGTCCAATAATTTCATCTTTAATTTCCTTTACAAGGCAAAAATTACTTTGTTAATGAGAAATAATTGATTCCAGTGACTGTTGTTTTATCTGTCTAAACTCTTTCCTAGAGCATGTTAACACACAAGGCTCTGTCCCTGATTGTACTCCAGTTATGGGGGGAAAAAAAAATCCCCTTTCTCCAAAGACTCCTTTTCCCTACCCCAGCAGCATGCCTTGGAAGTCACATCCATGTTAAAGCTTCTTGCCATCAGGGTGTTTTTGGGAGCTCTGTTTGGAGGAGCTGTTCTGCAAGCCCTGGCTGCATTAGGGACACATGCTGGACATTCTCTCTCAGCCTCTGTCAAAGTTTTCCTTTCTGCCCCAATTAGGGCTGGATCCAGAGTTAATGTGGGAAAACGGGAGCAGCTGGCTGGGGGCAGCCCCCAGGCTCTGCTCCCTGACACTGCCTGGAAGGGATGCTTGAGGAAGGAGGATGTTTAATGGAATAAAAACAGGTGTTATGCTGGCTCCCGGCACGCTGCAGCATCACAGCTTTTCTTTTAACCAGGCTTTCCCCCTCTATTTTTGTTTTCTAGATGCTTTTGTTTAGTTTGCCTTCCATTGTTCTCACTGCCTTTGAAGAGTGCTCACTTTTCTGGCTTCCACAAGTATATATGGAAGCAAAGTGCAAATTTTGCATGGGAAAAGGGCCTTATTTGGGTTTTTAATCTGCATAATTTCAGTAGTATGCAGTGGAAGTGCTGTGATACTGGGAGAAGGAGCCACCACCACCACCACCCACCTCCTGATTCCCAAGGGCCTGGAGTGGCAGGACAAGGAGAATGGCTCCCACTGCCAGAGGGCAGGGATGGATGGGATATTGGGCAGGAATTGTTCCCTGGGAGGGTGGGCAGGCCCTGGCACAGGGTGCCCAGAGCAGCTGTGGCTGCCCCTGGATCCCTGGCAGTGTCCAAGGGCAGGCTGGACACTGGGGCTTGGAGCAGCCTGGGACAGTGGGAGGTGTCCCTGCCCGTGGCAGGGGTGGCACTGGATGGGCTTTGAGGTCCCTCCCACCCCAAACCATTCTACTTGGCTGTGTAAGGCAAGGCACTGTAGATTTTTGGGAACAAAGTGTGGCTGCTTGGTATGAACTGAGCAATGTGCATAGTGAAATAGGCAGGGGTAGTTTATCACCACCTTTGTAGTAAATTGCTTCTGTTTTTGTTGAAATGGCTGCTTTGATGTGTCTGATGTGCTGGCTGTGTTCCCTTGCTGTTGTGCCCAGGTTCGGATAATCCCGCTGCAGCTGCAGCGCTTGTTCGCCCAGCTCCTGCTCCTGGACCAGCAGGCTGCATCCACCACTGACCTCACCGAGAGCTTCGGCTGGAGCAGCCAGGAGGTGCCAGTCCCCTTCCCCACACACTCCTCCCTGTATAGAGATGGCTTCTGCAAGCCTGACATTTAGGAAATACCTTAAAATCCTTCAAGCTGCGGAGATGACATTGAATTGGGTCAGCTCTTGGTGTGTCCTGTTGGATCTCCACATGGAGTCCATGGCAGTTGTTTACAGGGAGGAACAGAAGATGATTGTTCTTAGATACTATTCCAGTTGCTTTTCCTTTGTTTTTACAGGAGTGTTTTTCCAACAGGCTTCTTGTCCTGAGGCACTTAGATTCTTAGCCAAGTTGAACTGTGTCAGTCAGAGATTGATCTACATCTAGGGAATGGCTTCAAATTGACAGGGAGCAGATTTAAATGGAATATTGGGAAGGAATTGTTCCCTGGGAGGGTGGGCAGGCCCTGGCACAGGGTGCCAAGAAAAGCTGTGGCTGCCCCTGGATCCCTGGAAATGTCCCAGGCCAGGTTGGACACTGGAGATTGAAGTACTCTGGGATAGTGAAAGGTGTCCTTGCCCATGGCACGGGGTGGAACAAAATGATCTTTAAGGTCCTTCCAAGCCAAAGCACTCTGGAATTCAATGATTCTACCCAAGTGAAAGTGTCTTAGGTGGGTTGTAGCATAACCAAATCAATAATAATAACAATTTTAAATAAATAAAATAACAATAATAAAGGTAGTACTTCACTACTCAAGGAGTAAATGTATGAGTAGTCATAAGACTCTGGGACACTCGGTGTGTTATTTTTAAGCCATAAGCCAAGCATAGCAATGTTTCATTCCTTTTTGTGGGGGTTTTTCTCCTGTAGGAGATGAGGCAGCATGATGTACAGGAATTGAACAGGATCCTCTTCAGTGCTTTGGAGACTTCCCTTGTGGGGACATCAGGCCACGACCTCATCAACCGCCTGTACCATGGCATTGTTGTCAACCAGATTGTTTGTAAGGAGTGCAAGAACGTTAGTGAGAGACAGGTAAAGCCAGGGATCTTCCACTGAGGGGTTATCTTCAGGCTGTTGGCTTTAAATGTTCTTGTTTCTGAAGTCCAAAGATAATGTCATCCTTGTTGGGTGCCTTGTTGAATCCAGGTAGCGAGTGTTTACATCTTTGGCTGCATTTTCTAAATGAGAGGTAAAAAACTCAAATGTTTTGCATCCTCTTGAGTTCACAAGCCCTGCCTTTGGCAGATGTAGTTAGCACAGAGTGCTGTGAGGTAACAGCAAAATATATTTTGACAGTCTTTTGTGCTCTTTGTAATTAAAAAAAAACAGTTTTTACAAATTAATTTGTGTGACTGTATGAGGGTTTTTTGCCCATCACTGTGGTGATTAGGGTGGGTATCTTTCTAATCACCACAAACCTACACCTCTCAGAAGCTTCTTTCTTGTTGTCCTTTCTGCACAGGAAGATTTCTTAGACCTCACAGTGGCTGTGAAAGGCATGGCTGGCCTGGAGGAGGCCCTGTGGAACATGTATGTGGAAGAAGAATACTTTGAGAATGACAACTTGTATCGATGTGGGGCCTGTGATAAACTGGTTGAAGCTTCAAAGGTAACACCTTGGGGTGTGATGATGTAGGGTTAGATGTCATATTAGGGAAAAATCCTTCCCTGTGAGGGTGGGGAGGCCCTGGCACAGAGAAGCTGTGGCTGCTTTATCCCTGAATTTGTCCAAGACTGGGCTTGGAGCACCCTGGGATAGGGGAAGGTGTTCCTGCCCGTGGCAGGGTGTGGCACTGGATGGGCTCTAAGGTCCCTTCCCGGCCAAACCATCCTGAGATTCTATGAAACCTCAGCAGAGATGTCAAGAAAAGCTCCTGTGGCTCATTTCCCAAACGTTGTTGCAGTTTTTTGTCCCTAACAATGAGTGTGGTATAATTTGGAGAGTATTGACTCATTCAACACCTCTGTTGCACCTTGCTCTGGGCATTTTGGAGGTTTGGCTAAAAGATAAGTTCGAGCATAAAATAAAAGTGCAATGAGAGAAATCATGGAAACTCCACTTCTGGAAAACCCAAATGAGAAAGAAGAACAATGAGCAGCTGTTGCTCTGTGCAGAGAATGGGATCTGTTGCTCTGTTTTTGTGGAGGGAAGCAGACTCAGGTTGTTGGTGCACTCTGCCCTGGTCACAGCAGCAGAAGTCCTTGGCCTCCTGCAGGATGGGTGAAACCCTGCAGCCTTCTGGATGTGGAGGGAGTAGTTCAAAGGGAAGCTGAGATCAGGCCAGGTTAATCATTGGCTTGGGAGTTCAGGAACACTCAGCAGTGCCTCGCATGTCTTGTTGCAAGGACTGGCTGGGGTTTAACTGGACTGGGTTCCAGGCAGGACAGGGTAAGTTGTTTGCCTCTCACAAGTGCTCACCCATGCAGGAGAAGAGTGGGAACTCTGTATTTTGGCAGAAGATCAGAGCTGAGGGTTGCCAGGCCGTGGATGCAAATGGAATTCCTAATTCAGGGGATTTCTTAAACCCTGTGTGTGTTCCTGTTATGGCTGTGCCAGTGGAGACCAGCATGGAGACATTGGAAGGGCTCAGAAGGGTGGCCATGGAACCCACACCTGCTGTCACAAGTCGTACAAGATGGTTGGTTTTACTTCCCATGAGGGTTCTTGATGTGCTCACCCATCAAGCAGTTGGATCTGGATTAAACTGGAATCATTAAAATAGATTCTCCTGGCTTTCCTGCCTGGAGGGGGCTCCCCTATAGAAATGAGGGAGACTTGAGTTCCTGGTTGTTCTGTGATTGCTTGTATAGAGCCCATGGGTTGTGAAAATGTCATTAGTGACTGAAATCTCACCAGTGTCTTTTATTTGCTGGGGCAGGATCAAGTATGGGACTGGTGATCCCCAGTCAAGGAGGATGTAGGGACTCAACAGGGGGAGAAGATCTGGGTCGCTTTTAGGTTATGTAGTTGGAAGGGAAATTGAAAATTAGTGAAGACATTTCAAAAGTGAGGGCACCCATCTTGTCTCTCTGGTGGTAACAAAGCTTTGGTGGAAAAGGATTTGACCACAGCAAGGTGGAAGCGCAATTTTGTTCTAAGTCTGTGCTTAAAGTGTTTTTTAAATCCTTTCCCAGTCTGCTAAACTACGCAAGCTGCCTCCCTTCCTCACCATTTCCCTCCTGAGGTTCAACTTTGACTTTGAGAAGTGTGAGAGGTACAAGGAAACAAGCTGCTACACATTCCCTGTCCAGATCAACCTGAGGCCTTTCTGTGAGCAGGTGGGCACTGTTAACATTTGTTTAAAGTTTCTGTATGCTCAGCAGAGAACCCACAGCTCAAGGTTATCTCTTTTTTTTGCATTTTGTCAGGTATTTGAGTAACTTTGTGGTGTTCTTCTTGAGTTCTGTACTGAGCTATCTTGTAGCTACAAGGGAGAAGGGTAAAATAATTACCCAAAAGTTATCTAATCTTTCCTTCACAGGAAGATTATTATCTGGAAATGGAAATTGAAATTTATTTTTGTGTGGTTATTCTCTGATAGCATCATGCATAAATTGAGTTATACTGTGCTTTAGGTGCCCTATTTAGTTATCCCATTTTTCTTAGGAATCTCTGTTTGCATTCATAAATATGTTTCTTGTTCTAAACTGAGCTATGCCATTGCTTGATGACAAATTTTGATCCTTAAACAACATAACAGAGGCACTGTTACGGAGCAGACATTTTTCTTCAAGTGTTGCAATGCAAGCTTGGAACTTTCTCAGTGTTTGCATCTCAGGAAGTCTCCCCTTCCCCCCCCCCCGTCCCCCCCATTTTAGTGTTTCCAAGTGTTGCTTCTTTTCTCTCTCCTCTTTTAAACAAAATTTTCAGTATGGTTCAGAATCCTGTTTGTTTAATAACACAGGTTGCCCAGATGTGGCTGCCCCATCCCTGGAAGTGTCCAAGGCCAGTTTGGACAGAACTTGGAGCCACTTGGGCTGGTGGAAGTTGTCTCTTCCCCTGCAGGAACCCAGATGAATTATAAGGTCCCTCCAACCCAAACCATTTTGGGATTTTATGATTTATCAGCCTGTGGCTTGTGCCAGTCATTCCTTGTGTCCCCAGCCCTCAAAAGCCATTTCAGTCTCTGCTTGTACAAACACACACTGAGAAATATCTGAAGCGATGCTGAAGGTTTAAAGCTATCCTTGTGTGAGAGACTGACCTCAGTTGTTGTTACAATTATTGTTTTTCTTTTTAAAGACTGAAATGGATGATTCAGAGTACATGTATGAGCTCTTCTCTGTTATTATACACAAAGGTGGCTGCTATGGAGGACACTATCATGTTTATATCAGAGATGTGGATGAATTAGGAAACTGGCAACTCCAAGTAAGTCCTAAAGCCTTCTCTTCCTTGCTTTAGAGGTTGTACTTTCCAGAAAAGTATTAAGAATGTGCATCCAAACTTAATTAATTATTTTTAATGAGGCTTTGTGTATCTTGCTTCTTTGAGAAGGGCAGTTTATCAGAATGTTCATTCCAAAATTGTGCATGATCATGTCAGCACAGAATAATCCAATTGTATGTGAAACCACAACATTTGTGAGTATCTTTCTAACTCAGGAAGAAGAGGATGGGCTAATTGAAGAGAAGGTTTTAAGAGACACTGAAAATGCCAAAGAAACAGAAAATCCACTGGCAGTCTTAAAAGGAATTTTATCAGAGGTATGGTATGTAAGGAATTCATTGCTTTGGTTTTGGAGCTAGGGAACCTGCAGGGGGTTGGTGTTTGTGAGAGTAGGCAGGCTTAAGTGTCCAGAGCTCTTCTGAACTTTGTGTGAAGCATTTAGAACTTGGCTTTAATATTAACAGTGGCTCTTCCTACAGAAAGAAGTTCTTTTGGAGTATTTCTAAGGCTGCTCACCAAAGCTGTTGCAAAAGGAATCAGAATACCCAGAGTTGGAAGGGAGCATTGATCCAGCCCCTGGCCCTGCACAGACACCCCAACACTCGCATCCCTGGGAGCAGTGTCCAAACACTCCTGGAGCTCTGGCAGCCTCAGGGCAGTGCCCAGCACCCTCTGGGGGAAGAATATTTCCCTGATATTCAACCTAAACCCCCCTGACACAGCTCCAGATAATGCTACAGCAGCTTATAAAGAACCAGGAATGATTAAAACACTTCAAAACTGGCTTTGTGTTGACCCCTTGACTTTTGTAGCCTTTGTTACCTTACTTTTTCATTTCTCTGCAGGAGGAAGCTAAACAAATTGCTGTGGATCAATTAGGGCAGAAATTACTGGAGAAGAAAGGAGTGTCCTGGAATAAGAAATACAGAAAACAATATGGAGCATTACGAAAGGTAATCACAGGTTTGCTAGTTTTGGTTTTAGATAACTTTTATGAGTTGAATAATCAGGAGGAAATAATTGAGAATATGGACCCTTGGATTAGCATGTGCAAGGAGAGGTTTGTAATGTGATTTAGCAGCCTTGGGAACTTAAAATTTTTAATAAAAATTCAGCATTTTTCTTGTAGATAGGTGGAAAACTGATGTTTGCTTGTTTTTTGGAGGGAACTACCTGCAGTTTCCACAAGAAATATTTAAATGTGGGTATGTAGATGTGAGGCTTTTACAGAGGCAAACTGTGAAAATATGAGGAAGCACCATAAATGAGGGTTGAATTAATGGGATTTGTTTCACTTTGAGGAGAATCAGGTGGAGCAGCTTAATGCAGGCTGCTGCATTTAAAACTTGGCATCTTCATCCTGTCCTTGCTTCCCTTTCAGTATTTGCAGAATCATCCTCAGATTTTCCAGCTGAGTCCTGATGGAAACAAAGTTGGCCTGAAGGAAACACACAAGCTCCTGTTCAAGCTGGATTCTCATGGACAAAATCTCCAGAGCCCTTCCCAGAAGAATGATGTCCAGTGGAACTGTGAGAAAAACCCCCCAAGGCCAATGGCTGGTTCTGCTGGGTGCCACTGGTTTGATCTGAATGATTCCAAAGTGCAGCCCATCAAGGAGAAGGATATTGAGAAGCAATTCCAGGGTAAAGAGAGTGCTTACATGCTGTTCTACAGAAAAGCTCAGCTGAAAAGGCCCCCTGAAGGTACACAAAGCTTATCTGTAGATTCTGAGGGCAGCTTCCTGCTTTGACATTTTTTCTGGAGGTCCTTTCCAAGCTTTTTTGTCCCCAGTTTTCCTTATAGTGATCATTTGAAAAAAAAAGTTCAATGAAGATACAAGGAGGTAGTGACCTGCTAATTGGCTGTAGGTGGCTAATACTTTTTAGCATACTCCACAAATAATGGCAGAGCATCAGCTGAAACAAATACAAGTTGTTGTTAATGGCATTTATGTGTTGATTTCCCTTAAAGGTTGATTGGAAGGACTAAAAGCATTTGTTTGTTCTTTAGATCATGTTGCAGTTGAGTTTTCAGTGATTATTGTACTGTAATGTCTCTTCTTGATCATTTTTCTTGTTGGCCAAACCAGATTTTAAGCCTATATTTTTTTGTTGCAGCTCGTGGAAATCCAAGGTACCAAATTCCTGAGCACCTGCTGAATGAAATGAATGCTGCTAACACAGAGCTGCAAAAAAAGAGGTATACTGGTGTCACTGTACTCAAACAGCTCTTATCTGTAGGATTCCCAAGGGATTCAAAAGGAAAGAAATTCCTTGAGCAGAGTCAGAACTGAAATAGTTCAATGTCATAGAGGTTAATTGAAGAATATAATTTCTGTATCTGTATTCTGCTGGTTCCTTGCTTTCCCTGTTAGCAGACAGCCTACAGAATTTCAAGGGAAACATATTTGGAGTTTCAAACAGTACTGTTTTCTGGTGAAAATCACTGCAGTTCTGGAAAGAGAGTGGAATGCATTATCTTAATTGTGTTTATGGAGGGAGTTCTCCACTGGGAGAAGGGAGAGGGTCTTGGTTTGCAGTGAATTTACAGATAAACGATATTCTCTGCCAGAAAAGTGAAGAGCTTATGATATTCAGATTGGACAAAACTTTCCCTTGTGTTGTGGGACATGAGTGCTGATATACCTGAATCACGTTTAAGATACCAAAATACAGACACAACAGTGACAGTTAATGGGATATTTCACATAAGATTGTGGCTGCCCCATTCCCAGAAGTGGCCAAGGTGTTGGATGGGGCTTGGAGCAACCTGGGATAGGGGAGGGAGTCATGGCCATGGTGGGGGGGAGCTGCATGAGCTTTAAGGCCCTCCCCACCCAAACCATCCTGGGATTCTGTTTCTGAGTGAATTCTACTCCCTTATTTTTTTTTTAATGTTTGCTGCCAAACTAGGGACAGGTATAAAGGAGCAGGGGATGTGACAGGGAATTTAGCCCTGGGGGGATCAGTTCCAGGACAGCTACAGAAACATCTGATTGGTGTTAAATTCACTAGTTTGTTGTGTTGTTCTCCCAAAGAGCTGAATGTGACTCAGCAAACAATGGCATTGATTTACATCTCCACCTGAGCTGCTGCTATAAATTCCACAATGGGGCTTTACATCCCTCACTTTCTTGGAAAGAGAGCGTGGTGGATTTGACTATTGACAGACGAAAAACACTGGGAGACCTTCGGCATGCAGTGTTCCAGGTACCTGCTCTATCAAATAAACTTCATTTTTACTTGAGCCACTGCAGCCTCTACAAATATATTTATACTGCAATCCCTGTGTCAAGGAGAAATATTCAACAGCAGATGGGGTTTAGGAGGCTAAAAACTTGCTATGAGTTTACACAGGAGGAAAGAGTAGTGTGGGGTCTGTTCTTGAAGCCATGAAATTGCTGGAATTTTAGCTATGCAGACTTCAAAGTTCACACGAGCTAATTAATTATATTTGGGCAGCATGTGCATGGCCATGGATTGACACTGCAGAACTCCAGGCTTTTTGTTAATATTTCATTTTGTGACAGAGCTGTCTTTGTCTTTTCAAGGAGTCACCAATTAAGTGCCACCAAGTGAGCTTGGAAGCCAGACTGTGGCAGCTTTCAGCAGATTGTAATTATTGTGAGTGCTGTGACTTACTGCTACCCTTATTTTACATATTTTTTCTGGTTATTTTTCCCAACTAGATGTTGGAATCTTGGGAAGGGGACATGGTTCTCAGCATGGCCAAGCCTTTACCAGCAGGATTACACCTGTACCAGGTGCTTGATGGTAAGAGCTCTGCATGCCAGGCTTCCATGCTATTGCTGTATTTTAATTCCTGCAGTCATCAAAGATCCATCAGCCATCCTGGAGATGGGTATTACTGAACACTCTTCCAGCTCAAACTCCTGTTATTTAAATTACTTACTTCACTCTTACTAGTGGAATGAATGATTTTGAGACATTGCTGTGAAACTTCTGTTGTGAAATGCAGATCTTAAGCAAGTTAAGCACACTTGCTGCCAAGAATGTATCAGTCTGTGTCTTGCTCTTGATTTGCTTGTGGATGTTTGCTTTCATAGGATTGGCCTAATAGGTGGAGGAGAGGATAGAAGAGAGGAGCCAGGGTGACATCAAAGGAAAATGTAGGTTAGACTTCAGCTTAAGTAGGAATTTGGTAAAGGGATATACTCACATTGAGTTCATTACTTTATTAAGGCTGCATCAGTTTTTCAGATAGTAATTTTTGTCTCCAGCTTTGTTTTGTTAGGCAATTCTAAATGTTAGTCTTTAAAAACTTAGTAACTTTTAAATTTTATGTTCCCTGTGGTCAGCTTCAGAAAATCAGTATTTAACTAGAACATATCCCAGCTCTCCATGATGTTGGCATCAAAACAGATAAACACTCAGAGCTGCTCTAAATACTCCTCCCCATGCTTGTGCAGTTCTTTAAGTGTAGTGACTTTTAAACTTGCTGACCCTGTTTGTGTGTTTTGTGGGGAGCAAGAACTTGATGATTTACTCCTATTTTTTAGGAGATGAGCTGACCCTGGATGGCATTGGGCTGGCTGATGGAGCAGATATCTTTGTCTGGAATGGGAAAGAGGTAAAGGAAAGAAGCACTTCCTTCCTTGTCAGCTCTGAAGAGATAAGATTGCACAAGGTCTCAGTCTCCTGTAAATCCCGTGCTTCTTTTGTAGTTTTCCATCTTCATTTTAATATTAAGACTTCTACTTAACCTGGAAGTGGTTGTGAAGCACAGCATTTTATTCTGTCTCTAGTGGAATAAAATGCTACTTTGAAATTATTTTTATCCTAAAAGTATCCATTTTATTTTGGCTTTCTCAAAAAAAAAACCCAACAAAAAAAACCCAAACCAAACAAAACCACCCAAACAGGTAGTAAGAGAGTCAGTTTTGTCTTGGTTTTATTTTTGGAATACTTTCCTATTTTGTGGCTTTTGTGTCATTAGATTTTCTTCAGCAAGGAACTTAGGTTGAATTTAGGTTGAGTATCAGAAAGATCAAGCTTTTAAAATATAAAGTCACAATGTTCAGTAACATTTTGGTAGTTCTTTCATGTCCTGAGGGGCTAAATTCCTGTGTTCTACATTTTGCTAAGTGTCCACTGGTTTCCCAGCTGCTGTTACCATGGGATGGTTTGAGAAGGGACTTAAGGATCTCATTCCACTGCTGCCATGGACAGGGGCACTTTCCACTATCCCAGGTTGCCCCAAGCCCCATCCAGCCTGGTCTTGGACACTTCCAGGGATCCAGGGGCAGCCTCAGCTTCTCTGGATAACATTTTGCTCTCTCTTCCCAGCACCCGTGGATTACTGTGGTTATTCGTTCAGTAAGAATTTGGTCTGAGGTGGTTTGCTTGGGAGGGAAGAGTGCACATTTTTGGTCTCAGTATGCTTGCTGCCCAGTCTCTCCTGTATTTTCTGGATCACACAAAGCTGGCATTCCTTCCTCCTTTCCCTCAGGTTGGAGGCACAAAGGTGCTGACGGGCCCTGAGCATGAGCCCGTGGTGCTCAACGTGCTTCGCTTGGCCGAGCACAACGAGGGCGGCAAGGGGCAGCACTTCAGCGAGGCCCAGCTCGTCTTCTCCTGCAGCACCAGCCTGGGGCAGCTGCGCTCAGCCCTGGCTCCAGCCGGGGGCATCATCCTCAAAAACGGCTCTGGGGCAGACCCAGAAGCCAAGAACTGGCAAGTGTTCCATGAGGAGGACATGAAGGAAACAGTCCGAAGTGCTGGGCTCAGGGATGGGTGCTCTGTGCTGATCTTAGACAGCCATGACCAGAGGTAACGTTTTTGGTTGATTGTAATTAAACAAAGAAACCAATTTTGGCAAAACCTTTTAGTTCAAATTGTACTGACAGCATATATTCTTGTAACTATCACTTTGAGCTTACAAATACAAGTATTTTTATCTTCAGTTTTGGAGAACAGTTATTTATCAGCCATTAGATTTTTCTTGCCCTCAAAGTGCAGCACCACTCACAATCTTTGATGTACACTTGTAAAGGGGGAAAAGCCTGGTGGGAACAACTCATGCTCAGCAAATCCAAAGCTGCCAGAGGCATATTTGTGGTCTCATGACTCTGTGCTCCCTGAGGCCTCTGCTCTGTGAGATGGCATCACTGTGAATAACTTTGTCATCATCTTTTTATGTGGGAGCTGTGCCTGGTGAGTGATGTAGCCCTGCCAATGTTTAGCTGTCCTGTCTCTGACTGTCTTTGCACTGCTCGTTCCCACAGCTTTGTCAACGTGGCAAGTGGGAATTTGACTGCCTTCACCTATGACATCAGCTGGCTCCAAGTGAAAAACTTCTGTGGGGTGGAAGAGGAGGAGAAACATGTTAAAATCACTGCCACTATTGAAACAGTAAGTACTCTGCTTTTCTGTACAGCTTGGCCTCTGCACTTGGCCCAGCTCATTCAATTTAGCCTCAGGGATGAAGTTTTTCCCTGCTGAAATTAGTGTTGAGCTCAGAGTTACAATCCCTGGGATATTTGCAGGTAGCTTAAACCAGTGCAGTGTTTTAGTGTCAAACACTTTTCTCTTTGGACCATCCTATAAATGGAGGTTTGAGATGGTGTCAGTAACCAAAGCTAAAAGAGAGGAGAAGGATTATCTTTGTGCACTGGCACTTGAATGAGCAGGAGTGTTGGTGGCATTCCAGGCTGGAGGTGTTCATATCCCTCTTAATGTCCGTCTTTTAGGTGATGTCAGATATCAAAATGAAAGCAATCAGGGAGCTTCAGCTGGAGGAGGAGCTGGGTAAGTGTTCAGCTGCTTTATCAATCTGCTAATGTTACAATTTACTGGCTTTTGAGTGGGTTTAGTGGCAAATTTTCCTTTCAGTGAAAGAATAAAAGCTGAGACTGTTGATGGAGTCTTGAGGAGTCTTTCTCCAGTTACATTTTTGATGTCACAGAGGGAGGCCTCTAAGATAAAACTGTTGAAATTAATCTTAAAGGTGTTACTTGTCTGAAATTCTGAGCCAAATTCCTATTTTATTCCTGTTTGAATTACTTAATGCTTCTCTCTTTCTTGCCCTTTTTGCTGCAGCAAACGAGAGCTGTCTTAGACCTGTTAGTGGCAATGGGAAACTTCTATCTCCAGGTAAATTGATTTATTGCATCAGTGTTCTGTAAGAAATTCACTGGGGAGATTTTGAACCTCTGTGTCTCCTTTCCTGGGAGAAGTACCCACACATAACTCCACTGATTTCCAGGCTTAACTGAACCAGTTGTGTGTTTTTTTTTTTTTTTTTCTTTTCCCCCAGTTTTTCAGTTAATTAACAGTACCAATACAAAGATAGGGGTTAAACTGAAATGTTCAGCTTGGTTTTATTGCTTGCATCCCTAATCCACCTGTGTTCCTGATGGACTCTGGAAGATCTCCATGCCTTTTTTCTCCTCACAGGGCACTCACAGATCTGCTGTCAGGGCTAAGCAAGTTAAGTTTTCCAGAGGGCACCTGAAGGGTTTTAGCTTGCTCTGAGGATGATAAAATTGATGTTTTTATTTGTCCTCCCCAAAGTACCTGAGGATTATACAGTCAAGGAAGCAGAACTGAAGATGGGAAGCTTGCTCGGGCTGTGCTGTGGGAAAGCTCCAACTTCCACTCAGGTACAGCAGTGTGGGATGGGAGGAGCCTGCTGCAGGGACATTCCTAAAGAGAATAAAGGAAAAAAAATATGGGGATATTGCTCTTGGAATGTGCAAGTTGTAAATAATCCCAGAATGGTTTGGGTTGGAAGGGACCCTAAAACTCATCCAGTCCCACCCCCTGCCATGGGCAGGGACACCTTCCACTGTCCCAGGATGCTCCAAGCCCCAGTGTCCAACCTGGCCTTGAGGTGCAGGGGAAGGAGTGATTGTGCACTTCTAGAGACCAGGGCTGGCTAAGGAGGATCTGTTGATGCCATAACTCTTTCTGCTTTTTGTGCCATTTTCATGCTGTTTGATGACATTCTAGCCACAGGAATTGTTCTTACACTTCCATATTTATTCTGATAGTTTGTGTTTGGATTTTCAGCTCTTCCTGTACTTCATGGTTGGGAGTGACCAAGACTGCAGCCTTGAGAGGGAGATAGTTGTGGAGGAGACTGCCTCTGTCAGAGAGGTAAGACTGGCTGCTCCCACAGCTCTTCTTCCAAGCTCCTGGAAAATATTCCTTGCACAGACCTGGAGGCAGAGGAGTTGGGAAGAGCTATGCAGGGTGAAGGAAACTCTGGTGCTACCAGTACAGTGTTGAATTTGCAGCTTTGGTTTTTTTTTTTTTTTAATAAGGTGCATCTGCAAACTGGGGCAGAATTTGTTCAAGTAAAGGAACAAACTGACAGTACAGATTTAATTTTCTACCAGTTTGGGAAAGCTGGCTTAGCTGATGTGGTGAATTTTTTGCTTAAAACCATCTCTTCCATGAAGGTTTTAATGTATAGTCCAAGTACATCTTGTCTATCTAATTATATTCTTTTAAGAATTGACCAGCAATCAGTCACTCTTTATCAGAAAATTTTAACAGATTTGCTGAAAAATTTATTTCCCAGCCTCAGCATTGGCACAATTCATCCTGTGTTTCTTCTTTCAGTGTCTCAATTTAATGCTGGAGAAGTGTGGATTATCAGGTTAGTTGTGTTGTTATTTACATTTTTTTTAAAGGAATTTTTAATACTTTTAAGACAGCTCTTCCTAACCTAAAACTCGTAAGTTTTTTCAATGATCTGTGTGTTATGGTAATATGAGGAAAGAATTCTAAACATGAAGTCTTTATAATATATTTTTTTTTTATTTTAAAGAGCTTGTCATAGATTCAAATGATAACTTAACACATGGGAATTCTTCCTCTTTCCTCTGAAACAAGGAAAATAATTAGATAGGTGAGGAAGAGAGATCTGTGCAAATGAAAGATTTTCATACAGCAAAAGATCTGGGGAAGATGGAAGTAATAATTCATTTAGTCAGAATTGTGTTTAAAATAAAGAACAAAATAAGTGTCAAGGGTCCTTTTTAAGAGTTTTGTAGTATTTTCCTAAGCTAGCATTATTGACTAATTAGTTTTCTGTGTGTATCTTTTTGGGTTTTGGTAGGTGACAACTGGCATTTGAGAAGGCTTGACTGGTGCTATGAAGCAGGGGAAGCCTTAAGTCAGGAAGTAAGAGGAGCCTGTTGAATCCACCTGTTCTCTGCTCCCTGGGGGGAAAGGCAGCTGGGGGCTGACAGGCACCCTGTGCTTTCTGTTCCTGCAGAATGCCACCCTGAAGGAACTCAACGTTTGCAGAGGAGACACTTTGGTTATAACTGAAGGAAAGCTTCCAGAAAAGGTAAAATGTGAGAAACAAGGTTCACTCTTTAACATTTTTAGAAGTTTAATAAGGGATAAAAGGGACTGTACACAGTGCTGGGGTGCCTAGCAAACTGCTTAAAACAATTTTCTTATATACTTTTTGATGACATTGGTTAAAAGCATATTCATGAGGATTATACATATTCAAATATTCCTGAGAGTCTATATGTTCTGGGAATTCTTTTGCTTGGTTTTAACCTTTGACTTGTCTGCATGCTATCCTATAAAATAAATCAATATATTTTATTTCTTCTCGAGACTCCATTCTGTTGTTTTGACATTTTCTGATAACTGGAGAATAGGTAGAAAATTTTTCTCTTGGTGTCCTGGTTCTTGTAACTGTTACCTTATCATTCAGATATGATAGTTCACAAATACATTGAATCAACATGGCTATTTTGCACCATTATCTGAGTTAGTTACATAAATGAAAGCATTTAGCATTACATAGTTTCTATTTTAATATTATGCTAAGGTTGGATATATAATACATATATTTATCACATTACTATTTATATAAGCTATACAGTGCATACCAAAGCTGACAGGTTATACTATATCAAAAAGCAGTTAAAAGGGGTTACAAATTGTACTATATTAAAATCGTTGTGGTCAATAACTTGCAAAACCAATACATAAATGCCAAAGCCAATAACTAAATGGTCATTTAGAGCATAAAAGGAGAGTGGGCAGTGTCTGGAGACTTGGAATCTGAGTAGTTTGGGTTGGGAGGGACCTTAAAGCCCATCCAATGCCACCCTTCCATGGCAGGGACACCTTCCACTGTCCCAGGGTGCTCCAAGCCCTGTTCAACCTAGCCCTGAACAGGCTGTGCCTTGCAAAATTGTAGAATCATTATTTCTGCATCACCACAGCGTTCCCCACTAAATGACATCCTCACATTCTTTGGACACTTCCAGGAGTGGTGACTCCACCACTTCCCTGGTCAGCCTGTTCCAAAAGCTAAGTTTGAAACAAATCTTTTCTCTCTTCCTGTGCTAAAACTGAAATTTCTCCTTGTCTGCACACAGCACTTGAGCCACCTGCTGTTTTCTGTTCTAGGGTTTCCTGAAAATTCCCATCTGGTGGCTGAAGCCTTCAAGCCATAAGAAACATGGAGAGCATGCACAAGACCAGGTGAATGGGATCACCTGGAAGATGGAGGCTTTGCAGGTGTCTGCTGCAGCAGGTGAGTTTGGCCAGGCTTTGAAAGGCATCACCTGTGCTTGCTCTTTGAGTCAAAGCCAAATTTTAATCCAAAGCCTTAAAACCCTTCTGAAACCTAGAAGGGGCTGCATGAGTTGCATCAAGCTTATGGTGAAAGGACCACTCAGGAGACAGATGCAGTTTTGGACTTAAATGCTGGATAATCCTGTTTTAGGGCTGTTCCTCAGCTGGATTTGCTCAAAATCCCACTAGATTTTGTGGCAGGGGTTCTTTACTTGTCAGTGCCTGTACTGAAGGCAGTGGCAGCATTGTGAAGCATCTCCTTCATGAGCACAGATGTGATTGGCTTCAAGTGCCAGATTCCTGAAGGCATATTTAATTCCCTTCAGGCTGTGTGGCTTTTCAGGAAGCTGTAAGAGAGGGATGGGTAAAGCTTGCATAGTATCAAAGACTTTAAATGCAGTTTGTTCTCCTAAAGGTCGAATCCAAATCAAAAAACAGCCAGGGAGCAAAATCAAGTGACAGTTGAGAAGGGAGAAGAAAATGAAGTGTAAATAAGGGAATTGGAAAATGGGGGACAAATTGATTTTTCATTTTGTATTAAAAGTAATATTCCTCTGGTGCTGAGTTGTGCTGCAACTCCTTGTTGTGAGAGGAAGTTGTGCTCCTTCTCCTTGTAGAAGTTTTCTTTGCATTTTTCTCCTTTTGCCTCAAACCTTTTCTGAGTTTCACTTTCTCCCCTGTTGATTTCAGTAATGGAGCTAAGAGCAATTTAGCTTTGCTTGCAGTAGGTTTAACCAATAACTAACACTATTTATCAATGGGAATAACTGCTCCTAGTTCTGAGATTTGCATTATAGGATCTGTGTAGGAACTGCTGGGAAATTACCAGGATGTATTTTGTGTGCTGGATGTGGCCATGGCAGGGGGTTGGAGTGAGGTGATCTTTAAGGTCCTTTCCAACTCTAACCAGTCTGGGATTCCTGGATGCTCTACATGAACTCCAGACTCCTTCTCTAAGTGAAATGTGACCATGAAGTGACTGTTACCTCTCAGGACTATACAAATCATGTTGACTCTTCTGTTATTTGTTTCTTCCTCCTCCCTCTCCCCCCCTTCAAAGCTCCACCAGAACCCACCCACCCAGGCCTGGATCTCTGTTATGCTGGCAGGATAGAGATAGCAGCAGAGGCCTCTCTGGAAGAGCTGAAGATGCAGGTTAGATGTTCTCCTGTGTTGGACTGTGCAGCAGCGCTGTGATGACTTGAGCTCTAATAACAGCTCTCTTTTATTTCCTTTTCCCCTGTCTCCAGTCTGTTGTGCCATGGCATTTATGCCATGGTTACTGGTAAGTACCAAGAGGCAGCTGGAGCACGTAGCTCAGACACTTCCATAGTGTCTCTGCTGTCCCCATCCTCCCTGTCACATGTCTTGGCCTGCTGGAGCCTCATTGCACGTCAGCTGAAGCTCTGCCTTGCAGCTTTTACCTTTATTTCAGTATCAAATCTCTCCCTGGGAAGCACACACATAACAAGCACCTCCTAAAAAGCCACTTTGCCATTTCCACATTGTTCCTGTATCAGTTTTATGCATCTTTTTTTTTTTTAATTGCTATATGTGGAATCTGATGAATAAAGAATTGCTTTGGGATGCACAGGTTTGTCAGCAAGGAACGTCTGGCTTATTTTGTTTGGCCAGAAACTAAAATATCTTCGTATAGTTTTAATACGCTGAAAACCAAACCAAGCAAAACACCCCGAAAGAAAAAACTAAACCAAAAACTCACCTCAAACCCACAGAAGTGTATAACCCAGTCCTACCAAAAGGCAGTGTGTGGTTTAAGCAGTTGATTGTTCTACTTGAACTGCGTGGGGAGGGATCTCTGACCTGATTCTGCTCCATACCAGCCCTTATTTTTTGGGTATGACTTCAGTTTTGGGCTCTGCCAGGCTACTGCTATGGAGGGCTGTTGGCAGCTTGAACAAGAACTGGCTGAGCATGAGAGTGTTGTGTCCTTGGGAAGGGTTTAGAGGAGCTCAGCACATGGCCAGAGACTGGGGCAAGGATTACAACAGCCTCATTCCCTCACAGTTGTTCAAATTTTGGTTAAGAAAAGAAATTGGATACTTTGGAAATGGAAGTTGAGTTGAGAATGGTTGAGAGGGAGGGAAATCCAACTCCCCTTGAGGTTGAAAAGTGAGTGTTTTGCTGATAGCCACAAGCAACAGCTAGTGTGGAATAAGTATCAATACCTTGCCCTGTTTTTTGAGAGTTAATCCAGTGCTTTTCTATTTTTCCCAGCTGGCTGCTAAAATAATTGACCAAGTATTTCTGGTTTTCAGGCTCTGACCTTACCTTGCTTCCAGGAGCAGGTTGTGCCCCTGCCCTCGTTCCTCAGAGCTTGGACAGTGGACAGCAAACGCCCTGGGAAGCTCCTCCGGGACAACAAGCGCAGACTCAGGTGGGATTCCTGGGGAATGTGCAACAGGCTGGATGGGGGATGGATTGTGGGGAGATTCATCAGCTCAGTCTGGGTTGGAAGGGATCTTAGAGATGAGCAATCCCACCCCTGCCATGGGCAGGGACACCTTCCACTGTCCCAGGCTGCTCCAAGCCCCAGTGTCCAGCCTGGCCTGGGACACT
>JAOTQP010000362.1:863755-878345 GCA_026413545.1 Cichladusa arquata | reverse complement strand
TGGCTGTTTCTGGGGGGGTTGGGGCTGTTTACTGGGTTTTGGGGCTGTTTCTGGGGGGTTTGGGGTGGTTTCCAGGGGCTTTGTGACTGTTTACAGGGTTTTCGGAGCTGTTTCCCTGGGGTTTTGAGCTGTTTCTGCAGGTTTTTGAGCTCTTTCTGGGGGGGGGTTGGGTCTGTTTACGGCGGCTGGGGCTATTTCTGGGAAATTTGGGGCTATTTACATGGGTTTGGGGGCTGTTTATGGGGGTTTGAGGCTGTTTCTGGGCAGTTTGGGGCTGTTTCTATGGCTTTTGGGTCTTGTTTATGGGTTTTTGGGGGGCTGTTTCTGGTGGGTTTTGGGGCTGTTTTTGGGGTGAGGCTATTTCTGGGGTTTTTGGGGCTGTTTCCGTGGGTTTTTGAGCTGTTTCTGGGGGCTTTGGGGCTGTTTCCACGGCTTTTGGGTTTTGTTTCCGGGTTTTTTGGGGCTGTTTCAATGGGGGTTTTTGGCGCTGTTTTCGGAGGGTTTGGGGCTATTTCCGTGGGTTTTTGGGAATATTTCCAGGGTTCTTCTCCCCTGAGGGCGGAGCGCGCCGGGCCGCGGTTGCTGTGGCCGCGGTGCCCCGTAGCAACGGGGCACGCGGGGTTTTGGGGCTGTTTCCAGGGGGTTTATGGGGCTGTTTCCAGGGATTTTGGAGGCTGTTTCCGCATGTTTTGGGGCTGTTTCACAGGGTTTTTACCCGCGGAGAGCGCAGCGGGGCGGGCCGGTTGCTATGGCCGCGGTGCCCCTTAGCAACGGGCCGCGCGCACGCGCCGCGCGGGGCACGCCGGGAGCGCCGGGCCGGGGCCGGGCGGGTCCCGCCGCGATCCCGGTTCGAGCGCGGCCCCGTCCCGGTCCCGGTCCCGGTTCCGCTCACCGCCATGAACGAGGCGGTGTCGCGGCAAACGCGGGAGACCCTGGGCCAGGTGATCCGCAAGCCGCCGCTCACGGACGCGCTGCTGAGCAAGCCGCCCTTCCGCTACCTGCACGACCTCATCTCCGAGGTGGGTATGAGACCCCCGGGGACCCTCGGCGCTGCCCGTCGCCTCCCCGGGCTGCGGCGCACTGTGCCCAGAGCGCTGGGTAAATCGCGGGGATTTGGGGGCACTGGGTGGGTTTGGGGCGGGAAAGGCGCGTGCGGTGGTAGGAAAAGGGGTCGCGCTGGCAGAGGAGGGGTGGGTGCGGATTTGGGCAGGAATTGTTCCCTGGGAGGGTGGGCAGGCCCTGGCACAGGGTGCCCAGAGCAGCTGTGGCTGCCCCTGGATCCCTGGCTGTGCCCGAGGTTGGACACTGGGGCTGGAGCAGCCTGGGACAGTGAAACAACACAGAATCAGAGTCACTGAGCTTGGAAGAGCCCCCCGAGATCAGCGAGCCCAGAGTGTGCCCCGTGCCCGCCTTGTCCCCAGCCCAGAGCTCCGGGTGCTAGGTCCGGGCGTTCCTCGGGCACCTCCAGGGATGGGGCTGCACTCCAGTGCCTGGCCACCCTTTCCATGCAGAATACATTTCCTGCTGCCGCACAGGATTTATTGAGCAGCCTTTAAATGTTCTTGACTTACCCCATTTCTTCTGGTTTATAGGTAATCAGAGTGACAGGTTTTCTGAAAGGACTCTACACAGATTTCGAGTTGAAGTCTGATAACGTCAAGGTGGGCATGGGACTTCCTTATTTATCTCTTGGCGTCCTTTGCAACTTGCCACAAGGTTCTTTTGGTCTTTTCTGTGTTCAGCATCAAGGACCTGTTGTTATTTTTGTGAAGAAGTTGTGAAAGTTCCTGCCTGTGGGGGTATGCTATGCATTCCATGGGGTGAACACCTCTAGATTTGTGCACAGATAGGTTTTAAAGAGTCTTGTGGTCTCTCAAGAGAATTCATGGCCCTAAACTTATTGCCCTATATATTTTTGTGTATGTACAAATACACATATATGTATGTGTATGTAATGAGATATACATTAAATATTCTTGTTTAATATCCCAGGACTCACCTGTCTAGGATACTCATTCCACAGTAGCTTTACTGCAGTATGAAACTGGCTGATTACTGAAAGAGGAAGTTAATATTGTTCCTGAAAACTCCTTTACTTAAGTCCAAGGGTGACTTTACTCTCTTTTTGCTGCTTTCACCTGATTTTTGGCCGAGCGGATGCTGAGTTCTCCAACTCCCAGCCTGATTTGGGAGTTTTGGTTGATGATTCCTGGCAAACAAAGCAGTGTTTGTGTGTTCCACTTAGGCAGCTGATCCCGTGGTGTTTGTTTAGCATAGCAACTGAAGTGTGAGCTCTGGGAGCCTGACTTCTCATCCCTCCACATTTTAGTCACTGATTAATGCATGTGTTTATTTCTGTGACTGCTCCTACTGCTGTCAGGAGAACTAAAATTAAGTCATTTATAATAAATGGTTGGGGGTTTTTTGATAGTATCCTTCTTGACCCAAAAAGCAGATTTCCCAGCAGCTCCTGAGCAGGTCTTTGTTGCTTTTATGTGCTGCTATCTCTCTGAGAATTTCTTTCACAAATTTCTTTCACAGCCCATGGATCCATGGGATCTTCCAGAGCTTAGGCAGAGGAGATCAAAATCCTGGAGTATGGGGGAAAATGTCTCAACCTTGAGTTCCTCTTCCTGAAACACTGGTCAGGAAAAAGACTTGGCTGCTTCCTTACTGTAATCTCTCTTGGAGTTGTAGAAGATCAGGAGAATAATTTTTATCTGAGTAATCAATAGGACAGAGCTGTAAGGAGGACTGAAATAATGAAGATTCCTTAATCGTGAGGGCTTCTGTGAATTTTCACTTGGCTTTACTTTGTTTATTTGGTTTTTTTATTTTTTTACTTCTGATTTTACATAATCACTGGAAGACATCTCTGTTGAGGGGTAGTTGGGGCAGGTTGTTTGTATAGTGTAATTACAAAACTAAAAGAAATCTGGTAATTGCAGAGATAAAAGTTTCTCTTAATTGCTCTTTTACCAGGATAAGGATTCCAAAATCAACTTCCTTCAGAAGGCCATCGATGCTGTTGTGATGGTGACAGGAGAGCCACTGTCAGTGAAACCTGCACGAGTTGTGGCTGGACATGAGCCCGAGAAAACCAATGAGTTCCTTCAGGCAATTGGGAAGTGTTGCTTAAATAAGGTGGGACAGAATTATACAGATTTTGTGCACGTAGGGAACAGGGGCTGCAGGGGAGGGAACAGCCTCAGGTCCTCAGGGGGGGCACCAGCAGGAATTTCTCCATGGAAAGGGTGGTCAGGCACTGGAAGGAGCTGCCCAAGGAAATTTGGAGTCCAAGGAACACCTGGAGGTGACACTCAGTGCTCTGGGCTGGGGACAAGGTTGGGATCAGTCACAGGCTGGACTCCATGACCTTGAAGGTCTTGTCCAACCCAAATGATTCTGTGCCTTAATTACTCCTCTTCTGTCATTAATTGCACAGTCGAAACATTTTGTCACCCCTTAATAACAGCAGATAGAGAATTCATGATCTTTAGCAAGAGTGTGAGCCAGCTTCCCACACAAATGCTCTCTGAATATTAAGGATTTTAATGTTCACTGTTGTTCACTCTGTTTGTTTGTCTTTTAATAACACTTATTAGACTGGGAGCACAACATGAAGCTTCAGAACCTTTAAAATTTTGGGATACAGACACACTAATTATACAACCAGTTGCTTACCTTTGACTTTATCTCCTTTCAGTCAAATCTCTTACTTGTGGAATGAAAGTCATTTTACCACTGTGCTTTTTTTGATAATGGGAATATAATAATGGAGAAATTTGATAACTGGTTGAAAACAAATGCAGGGGCTGTTCTTACACAGAGTTACTGCATTCTTTCTTGGAATTATTATGGTTTTATGGTGAATCGTGACATTCTTAAAATAATAATTACTGCATTAATTATTTAATGAAACAATTTACTCATTTCAGTGGTATTTTTCTGTTCCTTGCAGCTGTCCAGTGATGCTGCTGTAAAAAGGGTCTTGGCTGGGGAAAAAGCTGATGTTAAAGGGAAACCTCCACCCTCTAAACCTCGAGATAAAGAAAGCAGAGAGCCCAAAGCAGAAGAACAAAAACCCCATAGGAATAAAGAGGTAACATTTGCATTTTTGGGGGGGGATACAGGGGTACCATGATTTATTTGTTTGGGGGTATTTTTAGCATTCATAAAGTCACTGTGTGTGCTGGTGATTGAGTTGCCATGTGTTGGAATTAATTTTTAGTGTTTGCTCATTTTTTAGAGCAGAAGAGACACTGAAATTAAAGACAGAAGCCCCAGCAGAGACAGAAAACCCAAAGGAGATTTGAAAGAGAGCAGAGAAAGAGAAAAGGAGAAGGATAAACAGAAGAATAATGAAGAGAGGCACAAAGAACCTGAAAGAGACACCTCAAAGGAAGGAGAAAAACAGGAGAGAGAAAGAAGCAAAAGCAGAACGACCAAGCAAGGAAGAGAAATAGAAAAAACCAAAGGAAAAGGAGACTCAGAGCGAAGAGATGACTCTGGGCAGGATAAAGGACAGGAAAGAGAGAAAAGACATGAAGGAGGAAGAGAAAAGGACAGGCTGAAAGGAAGAGACAAAAATAGGGACAGAGAAGGAGAGAAAGACAGGGAAGGAGGAAGAGATCGGGACAGAGAAAAAGATGGGGAGCATTTCAGGGGACATGGAAAGGAGAAAGCAGAGAAAAAGGTAATTGAAATGTTATTTTGGGGAAGAACTTTCCCCACACTGTGGTTGGGACTGTGTTTGTTCCAGTGGCCTTCTGTGTTTGTATTCCTGCTCATTCAGCAGGAAGGGACCTTGTTCCAAATCCCTGCCATGGGCAGGGACACCTTCCACTGTTCCAGGGTGCCCCAAGCCCCAATGTCCAACCTGGCCTTGGACACTACCAGGGATCCAGGGGCAGCCACAGCTGCTCTGGGCACCCTGTGCCAGGGCCTGCCCACCCTCCCAGGGAACAATTCCTTCCCAATATCCCATCTATCCCTGCCCTCTGGCACTGGGAGCCATTCCCTGTGTCCTGTCCCTCCAGGCTCTTATCCAAATCCCTCTCCATCTTTCTTGTTGGCTCCCTTCAGCTCCTGGAGGGCCTTCTCAGAATTGGAACTGAATGGTCTTGAAGGTCCCTTCCAACCTGAACCAGTCTGGGATTCCTGGATATTCTAAGGATTTTAAATTCTGAACTGTCTTGAGAGCCATCTCTTCATTGCCTTTCATTTTGTTATTCTTCTGTTTCCTCCTCCTCTAAATATTCCTATTCTACCATTCTGTTCTATTGCTAGAAATTCAGGATTGATGGGTAGCAAAATGCTTCTCTTGAGTCTAAACCAGTTCATTTCTTTCCAGCCCTCAGATTCTGAAGAATCCATGCTTAGAAAACCACAGAGGCCAACAAAAGACAGCAAGTGCCAGCCAGACACTGAGGTTAGTAGTGAAGGAGGTAGGAATATTCAAAGTGTTGCATTTTCAGCTGGGAATCTGCTTGAAAAAATGTAGAGTTCAAAGGTAGGTAAATGGGAAGTTTTAGGGGTGGGAAAGACATGAAATAGATGCTTCCCTGGGTTTTTTGGTTGTTTATTTATTGAAAATTTCCCTGAGCTCGGACCAAAAAAAAAAGTCTACTCAATTTATTTCATTTTGCAGATTTTATTTCTGTGTATTCATATCTTGGACTTCTAGGATCACAGACTGGTTTGGATTGGAAGGAACCTTAGAGCTCATCTCTTCCAACCCCCTGCCATGAGTTTTCTTTATTCCTCAGAATCTTTCCTGGAAAGCTGATAGGGCTTTTGTATTTATTTTTGAGTTTTAGCAGAAGTTACCATTTTGGAAGGAAAATGAGTCCAGTGTTGTTTCAGGGCCCATGTTTTCCATCTGGAAGAGCTGCTCAGTGCCTCTGTGCAGAAGCTGCTGCTTGTGACACCACTGTACCTCCATCTGCTGCTTCCTGATGACATGAGGTAGTTTGGGGAATTATGGAGCCACGTGGCCAGATGTTTAAAGAGAGAGACTTCAGTAAATGAACCTAAAGCAACACAGGCTGAGGAAAAGCCAGGCAGGATCCCAAGTCTAGCAGGAGTCTCTGGGCCCACTGACATTATCGTGTCTTCCCCATGAGATGACAAATTTATTGCTCTTCCTTGATTCCAGTCCTACCAAACTCTCTAAGTTACTGGCACTGGGAGGGAGAGCTTATAAAAAAGGTGTATATTTTTTTTTTTTTAGCCTCCAGCAGATATTCATGGCCAAGTCAAACTTCCTGCAGATTGGGTCTCTAATGGAAATTCTGAGCCTCATCTGAAGCTCTCATCATGCTCTTGGGCACCACAATAATGCAGCAGAGCAGTAAAATTTCATTTCCCCTCCTAAGTGCTTTTGGGAGGGATTCCAAGGCTTTGGAATTATTACCTGAAATCCAAAATGACATTCCTGCGTCTGCCTGCTTGTGTAACAGCAGAGGCTGCTCGTTTCTGAGGTGATGAAAACACAAAGTTTTAGAGCAGAGCATGGCAAATGTCATCATTTTAAAGCTGTGGAAGGGAGAAATGACATGACAGCATGCCCAGTGAATTTTGGGAGCTGAGGTAGCTGCACAAAGTGATTTAGAGGGAATTTCAGCAGGAAATCATTGGAAATTGCATCCTCTGGATTGGGCTTGATCTTCTGGTCCTCACAGAAGTTTCCCAGCCTTTATTTCCAGGGATTTACTCCGATTTAACCACTGTGGCTCCACTTTAGTCACATGGCAGGGAAACAAGTGCATTCAAAAGAAGGCAAACAACTTCCTGTGCACATGAAGGATATTGAATTGTATTCAGTATCTCTGCTGCAAAATGAATACATCTTCAGCATCTCTCTTTGGCTTTTTATATGTATTTTTTCCTGTAGATAGTTACAGAATATATATACTCACTATAATAGAAGTGAAACAGTTTGAGGCAGTACCAAACAAGTCAGCCACTGTTTTTTTTCCTCTCAGAATTAACCTCTTTAACTTTTTACTGCATTTACTTTTGAAAACAGATCAATTTACATTTTTGTTGGTTTTTGGTTGTTTTTTTTAATATTCCACATGTTCAGCAAAGCTGTCACTTAAAGTTTAGTCCCTGGCTTTGCTTAATGAGATTTTCTCTATTCATGCAAATCTCAGGTTTTTTTGCTGCTAATTATCCATGCCAGCTTTCAAATCTACTTAAGGCTGACTTTTTTTTTGTAATTTGAATGTATTTTTCTGTTGCTAAAGAAACTCTTTGTGTTACCCAGTGTGCAGTAGTCATCACATGGGTATCCATAATTTTCTGGAGCTAGAAGAATGCAGGGATAAGTAGGAATTAAGAGACATTTGGCTACCACATGGCAAGCAGAAGCTGCCTCAAGGCTGGCTCTTGCATCCTGCAGTTTGGGATCAGGGTTGAGTCGTGTTCTGTTCACTCTCAGTCCATCTCAGGCCAAAACCAGATTTAAAATGGCCTTTTGGACCTTCTAAATAATGAAGATCATTATTATTTAGACTTGACAAGAGGTGGGAGAGGGCAGAGAGCATCTGGTGTTGGAGTGCCTGCAGAGCAGGTAAATCATTTTCCCCCGAGGCCAAACACCTTGGAAAAGTCTCTTCCATGTTTCCCATGGCAGCTGGAGCTCTTGGCTAAAGCTTTCTGTAATATCCTGTCACTTCTGGCCACTTGCAGAATAGGTTTGAGTTTTGCCCTGCAAACTCTGCTGCTCTGGAAGTGGTCACTTGAAGCAGCCTCTTAAGTCCTACCTAATGAACTTTGTTCCTCTTGGAACTTATTTAGGTTATGTAATGAAACTGTGGAATTAAAAAAAGGACAGCAGAGAAAATCATTCCATGGAAATCTGCAGGACGTGGCTCAGATGTTTCTGTTCTGGGAATGTCTCTCTCTCTTTGGTGTCACTGCATCAGAAATTCATCATTTAAACTACTTTAGAAACAGAGATTTTCCTCATCTCTTTGTGTTTGAGAAGTTTTAATTTGCAGACTCTAATACCAATAGGACATCATCTTGTGAGACTTTAGGTGAGGAAAAGATAATTGAGTGATATTTTCCTAATAAGTCTTATCAGCACAGCACTCAAACTGGCCTTAGCAAGTGGAGATCTTTCCTTGTGTGTGGTTTTTTTTATATAAAATGATACCTGCAGACTTTATATTGTAGAGATGGAAAGATACCTCCTGGCACTGTGGATTTAAGTAGAAGAAAAGTACTGTGGAGGGTTGATGGAATGAAACTGCCGTTCACAGACTTAATTCTTATGTATTATTAGAGAGCCATCAGTACAGGTGATGAATTAGAGGGGGAAATCACAGTGGCTTATTTTATAATGAGCTCTGAAACCCCAGCAAACATTTTCTTCTGTCTTGAAGTGAAATTTGGCCTCTTTAGAGATTAATGATGAGGACAAAGCAGCAGCCTGGATGGTTTGCAGAAGGCTCTGGATCCTCTCCATGTGGAAACTTAATTACTCAGGACTGGGAAGCGTGCATGGATCCATCAAGGATTCCACTGTAATGTGTTTTTTCCAGGATGGTGTGAGATGAAGTGCAAGATTTCCCTTTAATGGATCTGGTGGCTGCTTTTCAAAGTCTTGAAGGGGAATAACCTCTTTTATCTCCCTTTGGAAAGCCCCCTCCAATCATAAATATTGTGGCCTTTCTGTTTTTGTGTGCTGCCATGGTGAGTCAACGTCAGCTTTCACCCTGCACCTGCTGCCAGGCTGCACATGTGGCTCCACAAAAATTCTCTTTGTAGCCACATAAATAAATGACCAAATCCCCTCTTGCAGCAGCCTCAGCACCTATTCCCAGCTCCCTCCCCACCTGTGCTAATAATGACCTCACCCAGAGAGCTGCTGGGGCTGGGGTGTGCCAGATGTGCTCCTGATGGGGTAGGAGCTTTCCTTGCCTTCCTTCCATAGTGTTGGGCTTGTGGAAGTAATTAAGAAGAATTAAAATTAAGATGAACCACGTCAAGGTTGCAATTCTGTCTGGTTTTCCTTAGAACAGAATTTCCTGAAGAGAACACTTCATGCTGGTGGAAGGTGTCCCTGCTCAGGCAGGGGGTGGAAGGGGATGAGCTTTAAGGTCCCTTCTACTCAAACCATTCTTTGATGACATAAAAATGGCAGAATTTGTGATTCTCAGGTCATCACTATGGACATTGGAGGTCTTTAGGTCTTTTCCAACCTTAATGATGATCAGCAGGGCTGACACAAAAAAAAAAAAAAAATCGTGGGTGAAAACTGCTAAAAAAAAAAAAAAGCACACGAGGAAGGAGATCCCGGGAAGTGCCAAACATATTTCAGGATTTTGGATAATAGGCAGGCTTTTTATCCAGAGAAGTTGCCATTTAAGTAATGGACTGTGCAAGCCTGGTAGCATGATTTTTTAAATCCTTGCTCCTGTTTTGGAATGAAGTCTAAAAGATTTTGCAGCAGGTTGAAGAGGAGCTGTGTATCTGATGCAGCTGAAACACAGAGGTGATTGTCAGAATCTTCCTCCCTTTTATAACCCATCATATCCTTCAAGCCCAGCACAGGTGCTCTGCAGCTTTCATGAGGTTGGATACTCCTAATTCCCATTTGGAAGTTGTTTTTCCATCAAATAAAAATTTGAAAGAAAATAGCTGGCACATATCCAGGAAAAAATATCCACAGGCTTTGAGGGAAATAAATTCAGCATAAATGTGTGGATCAATTCTTAGGTCAATATTTGTTCTGTATAATGCTTAGAAAAGCAACACAGGGAAGTAGATTTTAGATATGATATAATATTTAAATCTACTGTTATATAAATTTCTGGGCTTTTTGTTTGGTTTTGTTTTTTTCCAGGATGAAACTCCTGCAAGGATATCAAAGCAGCCTTCAGCAAAAGGATCAAGGCATCGCTCCAAGCCCGGAGGAGAAGGTAACCACAGGGAGGATATTGTTATTTCTGTCAGATATGCAGGAGGATTATTGAGTGAGAATAGCAGAAATACTTAAATATCCCTGTTTATTATTGTCAGGGTTTGGTTTGTGCTCCCAGCCTGCATTTGTGAATCCAAGAGGCAATTTGCCTGCCTGGATTTGGGATATAGGAAGTGAGATTCAGTTCTGTTTGCTCTCGTTCCCCAGGCACAGTTGCAGATACAAATTCAGCCTCCTTTGGTAATTTCTGTGTAATTACTCTCTAAATGAGCTTTTGGACTTGTCTGCAACTATTTCTGACATTTGACATTTGTTAAATGTTTACAGCAGAGCAAAGTGAAGGTTTGAGCCTTGAAATGGTTTTAATTTGGTTTAATAGGCAGTTGGGCCAGGCTTTTCAAATAAATTATTTCTTTGTGGAGGTGCTTCCTTGCAATTGTGTCACCAGCTTTTGTGGTTCAACCTTTAAATATTGTATTTACACACTGACTGGAAAGTGGATTATCTTCAGAATATCCCAAGTATTGCACATCAGGAAAAAAGGAATTTTAGCTTAGCACTGCCATCCCTTTTTGTAGGAAACCAAGAGGAAGAGCCTGGAGAAACTCCTGGATAAGAAATAAAAGTGGCTGGTACCCAGAGCTCAGACAGCAGCAGTGGCACTGCAATTTCTGTCTGTATTTCCCCCTCTTCTTATTTCAGTGATTGATCCTAATTTCCTTTCAGTGCTTTGTGCCCCTGCTGTTTCAATGCTAAAGAAGAAGTCACTGTACATAAATGACTTTAATGTCTCTGTTCAGAAGATTCAGTGACACCTGTGAATTGATGCCTGTTAAAAACAACCAGTTCTGGTTAAAAATGGGTGCTGTTTAGACTAATGAAGATCTTCATACACTTAATTTGCCAATCTCACTATTATTAATTTATATTAAGAGATCTTGTGTTGCTGGGTGTTTTCCTGAGCACCCACTTTTTTTTTAAATTTTATTTCTGTTTTAGGTTTCCATGTGTCTGAGGCAGAATACTGGAGTTATAGCAGTCCTCCTTTCAGGATAATGAATAGCCCTATTTGGGCACCTTAAATACCTTGGAAAAACTCTGACACTTGGGATCTGAATGTGTGTTAATTTAGGAGCCTCATTCGAGTTGGTGCTAGAAAATTGAAATTTTTATGTCACATCTCCTGTGCTGTGAAGTCTGAGTAATTTGGCAGCTGAAAAACCCCTGTCTGGATTCCATTAAAACTGCAGCCTTATTTTACTACTTAGTGATCCTTAGCCAATCCTATAACTTCTTTTATTTCCCAAGATTTCAGTATTTGTTTTATGTGGCACTAAACTGCAAGGACCAGACACACCCCATTTATGGGATTGTCCCTTTAAAACCACAGTCCAGTTTTCCTGATAAGTTTAATACAGGGAATGACTTTAGGGTGAGTATTTAAAAATACTCCTCTTTCCCTGGTGCAGCACTCAAATTTTAGTTTACCAAAGCCAAATATTTTGAGGCATTGGCCCTTTTCTTGTTCTGACACAGGGGGGCTGCCATAGGTGAATAATCCAGAGGGTAGGAAAACTTTCTGGAGCTGATTCATGTTGCATACCGGTGATGATGACCAGAGCTTTCTATTTTATCTTATATTAATCAGAAATAAATCAGTGTACAACAGGAGGGAATGTCTCTTCTCCATGGGCAGATAAATTATAGAGGTTTATACTGAATATTTCAGCTTTCAGGAGTTCAGTCAACACTCATTTAAATAGTCTTTGTGCACCTTGAATGTGTTTTATTGACAGTGAAGAGGGTTTATTAAGCTGGGGTAGCCCTTAAAGAAATCCTAGCAGGTATTTAGCATGGCTTTTTATTTTGAATTTTTATTGGCTCTTAGGTTTCATTTGACTATAAACTGGTTTGTTACAGGAGCTGTGGACACGAGGAGTGTGGCAGATGGGATTTCAGAGGATGGTGCTGCTGAGCTGCAGGAGAAAAATGAACCAGGCCTTGCAGAAAAACAGACAGGTAGGGAAAGTTAAAGTGTGACTGCCATGGAAAGCTGGAGTGTTTGTGTCAAATCCATGCAGCTCAATGATGTAAGGAGGGTGATTTACACTTAATCCAATTGCTGCCATGTGTTTTAATCACATCTGATTCATGTTCTGCCTTGAAAAATGTCCATCCCCTGATAAAACAATTACTTTTATTTTCTTTCTCCTTTTCTCCTGTTTTCCAAGAGGCCAATGCTGCACCTGAATCCCTTGGTGACTTGTTCTGAAGTGAATCTTTGCACGTTGCTTTTCTATGCAAATATTTGGGAGTCTCAGTGTTAGCATTTTACAGGATTCCAGAGGAAAATTCCATCCCTGCATTCTTACTTCTCCATTTTCCCCCCAAGCTGGGTATAGCTCCCAAGACATGGATTTGTATCCAGCTACAACACACATGGAGCCACTGAAGCAAAGTGCAGGAGGAAGAGCTGAAATTGCAGCAAAAAGCTGCATTTTTGTTCCCTCCAGATGCACATGCTGGAGCTGGTTGGGAGGATGGATTCCCATGGATATGGGAGTGTTCCTAGCCCACCTCTGGCCTCCAGGGCCTCCTGGCTGTGGCAGCCTAATGAAATATGGATGGATGGCCAAGACATTTGTGTGACCTTCCCCAGCTGGGAGAACTTCCATGCAAATTCCCTTCCATCTCTTGGAGCTGTCTTGTCCTTTGGAATGCATCTGGGATGGAAAAGAAATTTATGTTATAACAGGGGTGGATGTAAGAGGAGTACCCCCAGGTTCATTATTGATTTGGATTGGATCCCCTGGTGGTGTAAGAATCAAATATTCTGAAACAGAAGAATAATGAAGGTTGGAAAAGATCTCCAAAATCATCAAGTCCAGCCTTTACTATCGAGCTCAACCTTATTTTATTGACTGATCTTGATTTTCAGCTTTATTCACCAAGGCACTGTAAACCCTTCATTTTTTCGGTTCAGGACCTTTAAGACCCCAAATCCAAGCCATTCCATGAGCCCAGGATTATAAAACATTGTTTATTAGCTGAAATAAGCTGATTTTCCTGGATCTTTTAGAGCATGATTTCTGTCTTCTTCAGTTATATTTTGTTGCAGAGCAACGAGGCTCTGTATCCCAATTTTCCTGGCCCTGAGAGTAGTTCCCAGGTTCTGGATGTAATTCCTGTTGTGTGCTTCATGCTTAACTTGATCCAATTGCAGAATAAATAGAACTTTTCTGAAAAATCAGTCTATTTGTTATTTACCAGAGATTAATTTGCCAGAGAGTCAGTAACATTCCAGTGACAAAAGAGCAGCATCAAACATAGTTGAAAACTTTCAGCAGAAAAAAGTGCTTTTTAATAAGTTAAGCCCTTCTCTAATGCTTTTTTGCCCTTTTTGTGGTGTACTGTAGAATTTTAAAACATAATTTGACTCAGTTTAGATGCTTTGAGTAGATTTACTCAAGGAGTAGCTACCACCTCAACCAAGAATCCCAGCAGGGGAAGGTAACACGTTAAGGGTAACAAAAGCATTGAATGAAATAATGTCCTTTTCACAGAAGGGGAAATTTCACAATATTAAGAAACTTTAAAAATAAAGAAATTTAACTGGTTTTTTTCAGTGCAGTGCTAAGATTCCGGATACTGTCATAAAAAATGAGGTTTTCCTAGCCCAGCTAAGCCCCAATTTTATTTTGTTTTGTTTAATAGAAAGAGAAGTGGAGAACGTGGCTCCTGAAAAGCCTGAAAATGGGGAAGCACCTCCTGATGTCCCACCTCAGCCTGCCCAAAGGTGTGTTTCCATCCTTTATTCCATTCTTAATCCAGAAACTGCTTCCTTGGAATGTTCCATGAAAAATTTTTTTGCTTCCATGCAAGATTTTTGAGGAGAACATTGCATTTCCTCTGTGCATTCCAATAAGGATGCTGTTATAAATTTGCTTCTGATTGGACTGTTTGAATTTTTTTTTTTTTGCTCAGCAAAGGCTTGTCACTTGTGAAAATGTTGCTGTGTCACTTGTGAAAATTACTTTTCCCCATTCTCTCTGTTATTCCAGGCGGATTCCTCGTCCTGGCAGTGCGAGGCCAGCACCTCCACGAGTGAAACATCAGGACAGCCCTGAGCTCTTAATCCCAGAAAGGTGAGGGATGAGGGAGATGCAGAGTGGGTGTTCCTTGGAGCACACCCTTCCCAGCTCCTCTGGCATCACCAGTTTGGGAGGGGACATGTGGAGTTGCCATCCCTGGAGTGTCCAAGGAAGGCACTCGGTGCTCTGGGTGGGGATTGCTCACAGGTTGGAGCTTTTCCAGCCTCAGCGGTTGTGGGGTTCTGTGATCTTTTGATGGCTTTTTGTTGAGTTTTTTCTGGATAGATCTCAATATTTCCATTCATTGCCCTTTTCCTTGTGTCCCTGGCAGGAGTGGAAGTGCTAAAACAACCCCAAATGTGATCAGGGAGCAGCAGATTTCTGATGAGGAGGATGAGCAGTTTGTGGTGGAGCAGGCAGTGCCTCTGCCAGAGATGCCAAAGGTGTGTTCCTGTTGCAACTTTTGTTTGGAATGTCCAGCCTGGAGAGGAGAAGGCTCCAGGGAGAGCTCAGAGCCCCTTCCAGGGCCTAAAGGGGCTCCAGGAGAGCTGGAGAGGGACTGGGG
>JAOTQP010000362.1:706380-762300 GCA_026413545.1 Cichladusa arquata | reverse complement strand
GGGCTGAGGCGGGGTGAGGTGGGCTGAGGTGGGCTGAGGTGGGCTGAGGTGGGCTGAGGCGGTGCTGAGGGCGGTGCTGAGGCGGTGCTGAGGCGGTGCTGAGGGTAGTGCTGAGGCGTGCTGAGGCGGTGCTGAGGGCGGTGCTGAGGCGGTGCTGCGGGCGGTGCTGAGGGCGGTGCTGAGAGCAGTGCTGAGGCGGTGTTGAGGCGGTGCCGAGGGAAGTGCTGAGGCGGTGCTGAGGGCGGTGCTGCAGGCGGTGCTGAGGGCGGTGCTGCAGGCGGTGCTGAGGGTAGTGCTGAGAGCAGGGCTGAGGCGGTGTTGAGGCGGTGCCGAGGGCAGTGCTGAGGCGGTGCTGCGGGTGGTGTTGAGGCAGTGCTGAGGGCGGTGCTGCAGGCGGTGCTGAGGGCAGGACAGCCCCGCCGCCCCCCTTCCCCTCCCGGCTCCGTCCCGCGCTGCTGGGCTGCTCTGCGCCGCGCTGAGGGTGAGTGCGGGCCCGGCGGGCTGGGGGATGCTCCCGGGGCCTGCTAACTCGCGGTGTCCCGGTAGAAAATGCTGGAAGGGCATGTCCCAGGCGGGGGAGGCTGCGGGGGAAAGGGGCTGCGGGACGAGCAGGCTGCGGGGCTCTGCGACAAAAGGCTCTGCCGGCTCCAAGGCTGAGCGTACATCGGGTAATCCAGGCCGAACCCACGCGTGGGTCTGTTCATGCGCTTTGCTGACTCTCAGCGGCTGCAGTGCTGTGGCAGAGTTGGAAGTGGATCTTTTTTTGCTGCCGCTCTTAGGACGTGTCCTGCTCCAAAATCTCCAGCCAGAGCCATCGCAGGGTAAAAGGCAGAAATTGAGCCTTGCACACTTGGCCTGTCAGCAAAGCCCTTGCAGCTGCGGGCAAAGGTTGCTGAAAGGCCCCGGGCACCACAATCCGGAAACCACCGTGGGAGTCCTGGTGACTTTGGAGTGCTTTATATGGCTCCAAATTACCTGAGCAAAGGCCTGAGGTACACTGATATCAGCACTGTAAGAGCAGCAGTTTTATGACACACCCGGTTTAATGCTTTGCCGTGCTCTTTGTTCCCGAGATAAAGGCCCAGATTATGACTTAGTGCTGGAAGATAAAATGCCTGGTTCTCCAACAAACTTGTAATTTGAAGGGGGAAATGCGACCACCAACCTGCTCTACATGTTCTATTTTCAGTGTGTCACCTGGCAGGTGCTAACTTCAATTACAGGTGCATGCAGCTGACTTTTCTTCATTACTTCAGGGTTATAATATTCTTACTGATAATTGTTTACCACACTTCCTGTGGACAAAGTCAGCTGTTGTCTTCACCTTGCTCCATCGGTGGTAATCCTTTGCAAATGAGAAATAAAACTCTAGTCCCCAAAGATCCTTCGTGATGGGTGCAAGAGGAGGACTTTGCAGCAGTTCCCTGAGATGGCCTGTTTTTCCCCACACTGACAGATTGTGCTGGTGGGTCAGTGCAGGAGATGCCAAAACATCGTGGAGGCACCATCTGGAGACAGGCACCAACTGGGGTTTGATTGGGAGAATTATCTCAGTGCTGGAGGGAGGTCTCTGCTGTTTTCTGCTGTGCTGTGTCATGCAGCACCCTCCAGGGTCACCCAGACAGGCATCTGACGTTTGGGGTTGTGCAAGATGGTTGTGGGGAAGGGCCCTGGTGCTCCCTGGAGTGTTCTGTGTGGAGCAGGGCAGGATTATGGGGGCTGGTGAGCAGGAAAGAGTGAGAATGTGGATTGTAGGGCAGCGTGGCAGAGGCTGCAGGATGCACCTTCTGCCCCATGCTTCTGTCTCAGGCCTGCATGAGGGAGCACAGAACCATTAAACAAAAACCACACAGACCCTGGTGTCCCCTGGTGCAGATGTTTGTAAATGCCAGTAGCTGTGTGTTGTTGGAGTTGTTCTCCAGTTTGTGACTGTGAGGGGGATCCTGGGAGCTGCAGGGCTGAGCATTGATCATCTGGCCAGTGGCTCTTTACCCAAAAGTTCAGTTATCATTGCTATGGTGGTGGGTTTTATTAGTATTTTATATAAGGATAACCTTAGCAGTACAAATGAATCACTGATGTAGCCCAGCTCAGGATTTCTGAGCCAGGTTCTATTATAATTCCCAATTTACTGCTTATTCCCAGAACTTATCCAGTTTCCTGTTGAATTTATGAGCACTGCCTGAATTTACAATGTCCCTTGGCAAGGAGTTCCACAGGTCTGGTTCCCGGTACATGAAGAAACATCTCTCTTAGGTAACAGGCTGGAAATAAACTGACTTCATTTGGTGGCCCCTAGCTCTGGGGCACGAAAGGCCCATGAGTTTCTGCCCAGGCTGCACTAAGGTTCTCCAGACACCACTTCCCACCAACACTTAGGTGATTTTTAAGGCTTGCTTGACAGGATTGTGCAGGCTCCAAAAGGTACAAATTCCTTCAGTCAGTCCCAGTGCTGGTAGCTCTTGGGGTCCAAGCCCAGCAGCTCTTCCATGCACACATACCATGTGTTGCCCCTTCCCCAAGGTATTCACGGGCTCCCTTTCTCTGGCAGCACCACGATGGCTGTTCTCTCCAAGGAATATGGCTACGTCATGCTGACCGGGGCCGCCAGCTTTGTCCTGGTCATGCACCTCGCCATAAATGTGGGCAACGCCCGCAAGAAGTACCGTGTGGAGGTGAGTGCTCAGGCTGGAGCCAGTCTGCTGACAAGCTTGGTGACACCTTGATCAGTTTGGGGTGACTTGCTGACATTTCCTGCCCCACTACACAGATGTAGAAGGGATGGAGCTGCCATGGCTCTCCAGAAAGTGTAACAGAGCTTGGGATTTGGGAGATCAGGTGCTTGGCACCGAGCTGAATGCATGTGGCTTTGAGGTTGGTAGCACTGATGGGCAAGAAACTGCTCAGCCCTTTTCCCCTGCAGATAAGACTTGATGCAGCACTGGGGGGAAGGGGTCATACCAGCACAAAAGTGACAGGAGAGTTTCTCAGACTCGGGGAGCGTGTGTGTCACAAGCCTTTCAAGTGACCTTCCCTCAGCATGCATTGGGGAGCCTTTAGGCCAGGCAGAGCAGTGGGCTGGGTGGGGACAGTTGTGAGTCAGGGCCATGGCATGCAGTGGCTGCTGTGCCACTCGGCCTCAGCACAAGCCACTGCTGCTTTGCTCTCACCACCTCACTCACGGAAGTGACAAGCAGCTGTGGGCACGAGGACAGCTCCAGCTGCCTGTTGGGGTGGTCCCATTCCTGCTGCATCAGGATAGATTGGAGCAAATGTACCCAGTGCGTGTGGTGCACAGAGGGCTGGATTTGAGGCCTAGGGAAGCCTCTGCAGCAGCTCCAGGAAGGCAGTGACCTTGAACACAGCTTTTGTGGGCCCCAGGGCAGGCACAGGCTCTAACCTTCCACTGCAGGTTGGTGTTGCAAGCACCCAGGCAGCCCTGGGCTCCTGGGGAAAGGAGCTGCAGGCCACAGTTGCTGATGCTTTGCTGCTGGTTTATTTTTTGGCAGTACCCAACCATGTACAGCACAGACCCTGAACACGGGCAGATGTTCAACTGCATCCAGCGCGCGCACCAGAACACGTGAGTGACACCTTTGAACGGGAACCTTGGAACACACAGGGCTGAGGGGCAGAGCCCACAGCCCCAGAGGTGCTGCTGCCACTGCTTTGAGCCAGCCTCAGCCCTGCAGGAAGCTGTGCTGGCTCCTTCCCATGCCTTGAACCATGGGATGGTGCTGTGAATCCTCTTCCCCAGTTCCCACCGATTTGCTTCCATGGGTAGATCTTAAGATGAGAGGACTCTTGTTTCCAGAAGGTGTTGATCTGGTGTGCTGCCCAGATCTTCCTAGGGAGAGGCCAAAGTCCACCCAGCTCCTGGGGAATGTTCAGAGTGGCTTAGGGAACAAAATGGAAAGAGTGGGTGGGTGTCTTGGGAGAGAGGCACAGGCTGGGAGGAAGCCCCAAAAACTGTGTGTGCTCAGATCCCTTCTTTCCTCAGGCATAGCACTGAGCACAGACTTGGAATGAGCCCAAAATGTCCTTGGCAGGGGATGTTTGCAGTTTCTGCCCTTCTGGAGTTTTGTCTTTGTAAGCAACCTGAGCACAAACACAACCTCCTCACTTTTATTTTCAGATTGGAAGTCTACCCTGCTTTCCTGTTCTTTTTAAGCACTAGTGGACTCTACCACCCAGTAAGTGATGCAGAACTCTGCTCTGGCTCCCTGACCTGGGCAGGGTGGGGGACAGGAGGCCAAGACAGCCCCTTCAGTAGCCACATCACACTTAATGCCAGTGCCCCTTCTTTAAATTTAGTTGTAGAAGGTCTTCTGCAGGAGAATCACGAATAATAAACTCATTGCTGCTGTTTCAATATTAGAACCCTTTTGTTCCCCTAAAGGTGCCCTGTTAGACAAACAGCCTCCAGTCACTGAGTGGGAAGAAGCCCTTCAGCCCAGTTTTTCCAAGCCCTTCCAAGGAAGTCAAGAAAAGCCTGGATTATTTTTAACTGAAAGATGCAGACAACTTGGGAGGAGACAGGCACACTGGAGAGGCCAAATCCAGTAGCTCTGTCTTTGCCATCAAAGGACAAATTAGGCCTTTCCTGAAGCCAGACTCCTTTTCCAAGAGGGAAGGAAGCAGCATAGGGACATCTGGCAAATGGGAGCCACACTGGAGGCAGCTCTAAATTAAGAGTCAAGGTGGAAGCTTGGAACACCTGCTGGAGGCAGGGCTTGGAGCAGCAGCTGCCTGCATAATCCTGGTCCTCACTCTGGCTTGCTAACTGGGCAGGGGTGAAATGAGATTGAGCACCTGGTTACCTGCATGACTTTGCTCAAGCCTTTAACGCTTCTTCTTTCTCTGCAGAGAATTGCCACAGGGCTTGGCGTGACCTGGATCTTTGGGAGACTCCTCTATGCCTATGGCTACTACACAGGAGGTAGGACTGCTGTTGGCAAGAGCTCTCATCCACCAGGGATGCCTGAGCTGGTGCCTGCTGTTTAGCCCTGGGGATTTCCCTTTAGTTCCTGCTCCCACTTCAATCTCCAGGCTGGGCTAGTCTTTTCAGTGCACTGACAAATCCTGCTTTTTTTTCCAGATCCCAAAAACCGAAACAGAGGGGCCCTTGGCTCCCTGGCACTCCTTGGGCTGGTGGGCACAGGCGTCTATTCAGCCTGCCAGCACCTGGGCTGGGTCTGCGAGCCCAAGTGCAGATGCTAAAGAGAGTTTTCTTCTGTTTTCTTTTAGAACACTTGGTTTCCAGTGTTTGTTCTCTTTTCTTACTCAATAAAGGAAGTTGTCTGTTCTGTGTTTTCATTCTAAAGTTACAGAGGGTTTTCTTAAGAAGCTCTGCAGAATGCTAGAAATACTCTGGTTTTGTAGGACTACAGAAATCTGTCAGGCAGAGATGTTCCTTCTAGCTTTTATGATTTTAGTGATCAAAAAGCCACCTTGCAGCTCATTTAACCAATACAGCAGCAGCCCCATTTCTGGACCCCTCAATTCATGTCACTCTGAGAAGATGTTCCAGAGTAAGTATTTTATTTGATTACTAAAAAAAGACATAGGCAAACAATTGAAGTTGTTGTTTCATCAAGTGTATAAAGGAAGTTTACAGGAAGGAAGAGAGATAGCTTTCACTATTCTGTGCTGGAACTCACCACCACTCTTGCGTGGAGGTGATTCTCAAGGTCATGCCTGGCCCAGGCAGCATCAGCCAACCCTCCCCACAATGCTTTGTCCCACTTGTAAGTAAGGTACAGATAGAAAAAAACAAAACTGGAGGTTACCACGGGTCTAGAGGGAATAAAAGATGCTACACTTAAGGCTCTTATGTGGTCACAGAATAGACAGGGTTAGAATGGTTACAGGATATCGTTGTGTCCAAGAGCTTATACATGCTTTCGGTAGGGTCTTACCAGAAGAAGCCAGAGCTGAAGCTGATGGAGGGTGGAAGGCAATGGGAATTAAGGCACACAGTCTGGGAAGCCTGGGCCTGGCCTTGGCCACTGACAAGCCTCTGGTAACACCTCTGTGGCTGCAGGAGCTGCTGCCAAAAGCCAGACTGGTGCCTCCTGCTCTGAGCTTCCCATTGTCCACCAGCCAGGTCAGAGCTGAGCCCTGTGTGTACAGCCCCCCTTGCACGAGCAGGGTGGCTAAATGCTGCTCCAGCTCTGCTTCCTCCCAGGCACTGACAACTCTAGGGTACTTGATTGCTGGGTACATGATCCACATCTCTGGCTGGCAGGAAGGAGCTGCCTCGTGCTCCCCTGAGCACTAGAACACAGACTCCACATCACCCATCTCCACACAGACAGTCTTCAGCTGCGAGTAGTACTCAATGGCTGCCCGGCCGTTCTCCCTGCCAAATCCTGCAGGGAAGAGCTGCAGTGAGCACACAGCTCCAGGCACTGCCAGGGGCCACTCAGCCCCTGGAGCTGGCATGGACCAGGGGAGGTCACACAGAGCTCACCTGAGGACTTGTATCCCCCAAAAGGCAGCTCCACGGGGCTGACGTTGTAGTTGTTGATGAAGCACATCCCGGCCTTGAGAGCAGCCACTACCCTGTGAGCCTTCTGGATATCCCTGCAGGAAAAGGGCAACTCAGCTGGACCCCCTCCTTCCCTGCCAGGCAACACCCACTGGAGAAAGACCAGCAAGCCACTCTGCTTTTGGAGTCCAGCCTGCCCTACTCTGTCTTTGCCTGCTCCAAGGAAGCAGCACCAATTCCCAAGGATGCCCCAAGTGTATTCCATTTAAGAGGGCAGGACAAGGACACCAGCAATATGGAGTGGGGCAAGTAGCCAACAGCAGGCTCCTGATGCATCCTGGAGCTGCAGGAAGGCAGCCAGCAGGCTAAGCCAGGCTGGGAGGAACCCAAGGGACAGCTGGGCCCACCCAAGACTTCAGCAAAAAAATGGGAGCTGTGCAGTCATTTACAGATTTCCCTTTTGGCAATCCCTTGCTTCAGCTTTTCTCAAAGAGGATCCTCATGCCCAGGCACTGCAAGAGGAGCAGCAAATCACTGCAGTATTTCCCCTCCCCAGACTGATTCCACAGCACTGCCCAGTCATACCTGGTGAAGACACCACCTGCCAGGCCAAATTTGGTGGCATTGGCTCTCTCCACCACCTCCTCCTCTGTGTCAAAGGGCAGGATGGCCATAACAGGCCCAAAGATCTCTTCCTTCACACACGTCATGTCATCCTTGCAGTTCCCTGGAAGCATGGCAGAGCACAAGAGCTTCAGGAGGAAGAGCAGCAGCACAGCCTGTGCATTCAGCAACCCACACAGCCTTGGAGACAGCACCCAGCATGGCAGAGCAGCCAGGCACACCCTGCACCTCAAAGCACCAACAGCACCATTGCTGCCAGGCCCTCCAACAGCACAAAATTCCCTGGATGCAGTTCTTGGAAGCCTCAGCTCTCTCTAGGACCTCCATCCAGACATCTCCCCATCTGGGGACATCACAAAGCCAGCTGAGCTCAGCTTTCTCAGGAGAAATCCCACAGTACCATGACAGAGATGGATCCTACCTAGCACACAGGGGCGCATGTAGTAGCCATTCTTCAGCTTTGGGTCATCTGGCACATACAGGTCCCCACCACACAGCACCTCTGCCCCCTGGAAAAGAGCCAAGAGAAGAAGGGATGCAGGTACATCCAGGAACATCCTGCCCAGCTCTGATGGCCCCTGGCCTATCCCAGCAGGCTCTGCTAAAAAGTTTGTCCCTATCTTTCTTGTGAGTTATGTACTGAAATGCTGCAATCAGGTGTTCCCAGAGCCTTCTCCTCTCCAGGCTAAACCACCCCAACTCTCAGCCTTTCCTCACATGCTTTTCCTGTGCTGAGGATTTCCTTTGCTGAGAAGCGGTGTCTCACCAGAGCAGGTCAGAGGGGCAGAATTCCCCCTCACCTGCTGCCCACACTGCTTTGGATGCAGCCCAGGACATGGGGGGTTTCTGGGTGCCAGCACACACAGCTGGGGCATGTCCAGCCTCTCATCCACCAGCACTCCCAAGTCCTTTCTCACAGGGCTGCTCCATCAGCTCGTCCCCCAGCCTGGATTGGTACCAGGCATTGCTCTGACCCAGGTGCAGCACCTTGTACTTGGCTCCAATCACCTCTCTGTCCTCCACATGCCTTAACACACCTCCTAGGAGGATCTGTTCCATGATCTTTCCACAGTCACAGCAGTGAGGCTGATGGGTCTGTAATTCCCAGGCCCCTCCTGTCCACCCTTTCTGAAAATGGGCATCTTTCCTTTTCCAATCATTGGGGACTTCACCTAACTGCCATGACTTTTCAACTATCATGGAAAATGGCTCAGCAACTACATCAGCCAATTTTCAGAGGACCCTGGGATGCATCCCATCAGATCCCACTGACTTCTGTATCCAGTGGTCCAACACACCCACTGAATAAACCAAAAAACAACTAAAAAAAACCAGCTTAACTGGGAAGGCACAGGGCAGGAGAGCAGCTGGCAGTGTGTGTGTCTAATGGAGAGATTTCAGGGCAGTCACAAGGCAGCATCACAATCTCACCTGCTCCTTTGCCTGCTTGATAAAGCCCTGCACACGATTCAGGTGGGGCCGGTTGATGAGGGCTCCCATCCGTGTATCTTCCAGAAGTGGGTCTCCAATTTTGATCTTCTGGGTGCGTTTCACCACCTCCTTTGTGAAGGTATCCAGGATCTTCCTCTCCACAAACACCCGGGTGCCGTTGCAGCACACCTGGGACCCAGGACAGGCAGCTCAGAACAGGAAACACAGCATCCCACAGTCCTGCCCTGCTTGGGTCCTGCTCCAGAGGCTCTGTGAAAAGCCCCTCCACAGCTGCTACAACAGCTAACTTGTCCCTGGGGACAAGGAACACAAGGAGATTACCCTGGGGCCCTGACTGCACCGAACTGTCCTTGCTGGACACAGTGGTTCTGATGCCACCAGGTGGCAAAAACGCATCAGGTCACCAGCAGCAGAGACCTTGAGCTGACTTCTGAATTCCCAGAAACGACCCTGCTGAGCAAATTTGCCAACAGGATTACACAAAACCCGCAGCACAGATGGATATCCTGAACTGGGGAAGGACAGAACCCTGTCCTCAGTCTCAGCACACCAGCCTGGAACCTCATGCTCCTCCAAGGGACACCAGCACAGCTTCTCCTGACCTGTGAGGGCCAGACTGGTGCCCAGAGCACAGAAGCAGCTGTGCTGAGCTGGGTGCTTGGTGCCAGGGAGGCTCCATGCCTGGGAAGGACAGGACACTGGCTAAGCGTGTCCTGTGGCTAAGGCACACTCTGCCCTGGCTCACACAAGGGCATATCCCTTCTGACACTGCACAGGGAAAGGAGCTTCAGGGCACCCCTCACTTCCAGGAGGTGACAGGCTGGCCCCAGTGCCCAGTCCTGACCCCACCCTGCCTCCCTGGGAAGGAGCACTCCTGCCCCACAGACACTCACCTCGCCCTGAGTAAGGAAGTTGGCCATGAGGGCTCCCTTGACAGCATTCTCCAGATCAGCATCTGAGAAGATGATAAGGGGGGATTTGCCCCCCAGCTCCAGAGTGACTGGCTTTATCCCTTTAGCTGCCATCTCCATGATCTAAGGGGAACAAGGACACAAGAGATAAGTGACCCACTGGCCAAGTGGAGGCTGGTGGGGAGAGGCAAGAGAGACCCAAAGGGAGAGTTCCTGCAGGACCATTCACCAACAAGAGAAGCAGCACAAAGGGCAAGCTGGGTTCCCTAGATGTGGTTAATTCAGACTGAGGATGGCCTCAGAGGGTTTGGGGGTTGTTTTCTTACAGATAAAGCCAACCAAATCTGGAGAGGCATTTGCAGGAACTCTTGTGCTCAGTGTAAGATGCAGACAACTGTAGCTGCCATCTACCACTGCAACCCATAGGTTGCAGGGAGCACTCATGGGACATATTTCCCCTTCTTCAAGCCAGAATTTATTTCCAAAAGCCTTTCTTTAATTTCATAATAATAAATTGAGGGTGAGAAACTCACAGAAACTACCCTCTTACTTAAAAACAGTAGGCTACATGCAGCTTTAGTGCTTTATAGCAGCCAGAAACATATTTTTTTTGTGCTGCTGTTTTGTGTACTCTCCTCACATCAACACCCATATGAGCAGCTCAGAGACTTCACTGCAACCAGGGGCTAAGCAAGTGAAGCTGACCAAGGGGTTCCCCTCCCAAGGCCATGTCCAGCAGCTTAACTGGATCCCCAGCATGACCCCTGCTCAACCCCAAAAACACTGACCCACACCCTGCCTCTACAAGCCCCATGCAGAAAAGCTCAGGGAGGTTTCAACTACAGACCCTTTGTCTCAAGGTGCTTTTACCTTCATGCCAGTTGGCACACTGCCAGTGAAAGAGATTTTGGCCACATCTGGGTGATGGCAGAGGAACTGGCCTGTGGCAGCCCCACCCTGCACCACGTTGAAGAGCCCCTTGGGCACTCCAGCCTCTGTGAAGATCTCAGCCAACCTCACTGCAGAGATGGGGGTGAGGGGTGAAGGCTTGAAGACCATCGCATTGCCTAAGGGAACCCAGACACAGGCAAGGTGGGGTTAACACCCAAACTGCTTCAGGGAAGGAACAAAAAACAATCCCCACCCCACACCGTGAGTTTGTCTCAACAGATCCCAGAAGTTTCCCCCAAGAGAAGAGGAAACACTTTCAGCTGATCACTGCAACTACCAAAAGGGTGCCTGCCCTTCCTGCTGGGGAAGATGGGGCTGCTGGTCTTGCCCTGCAGACATTTCCAGAGACCTTCCCCATCTGGTACAAAGCCAAGCTATCAGTGTTTTTCTGGATGCACACCTAACCTCTTGACATCTGACATGTTCCTCCTTCCACTTCCCTTCCCTTTGTGCCAGAGTAACAGCCTGAACATTCTGCTAATCCTTCAACACTTCAAGGTAATTGTAGACTTCATCCCTCACAGGATCCCTTGGCTTTGAAGAGACACTTGTGTGGGCAGAAAGGCTCCATTACCACAAGCCAAGGCCGGGCCAGACTTCCAGCAGGCAATCTGGAAAGGGTAATTCCAGGCTCCAATCCCAACACACACTCCAAGTGGTTCTCTCCGAGTGTACCCAAAGGATCCCCCGGGAAGCTGGATGTGTTCACCTGCAAAGAAAAGAGCAAAGTTCCTTCTTGTCTGATCAGAGCCCCCAGGGGTCAGATCTGGGAGCAGAGACACAGTTTTACCCCAGCAAGCTCACAGAAGGTGTGTGAGTGCCCACAGAGTGTGGCAGGATTGGGCAGAGACCTCTCAGAATCCTTCCAAGGTCTTCAGGAAAAGGAATGGTCCATCTCTCAGAGAAATCAGCAGCAAAGATGGCTTTGTGCCATTGGAGTTACCAGAGAAGGTGGGACAGGGAGCAAAGAGCAAACTGCAGCAATGTGCTCACCTGCCAGAGATCCTGCCAGCCCTGCGTAATACTCCAGGCACTGCCAGGATACGTCAATGTCCACTCTGGCTTCAAAGATGGATTTCCCATTGTTGATGGTCTCCATGGTGGCAATTTCATCTCTCTGCTCCTGTGAGAGGCACAGGACAGAGACATGTTAGAGAAGCCTGGAGTGGAACTCCACAAGGAGACAGCTGCTTCCCAAGCACACAAGTCCCAAACAAGATCCTGCCATGAGTTATCTCCAAAAGGGACATTCCCAACTGCTGTTTATCAATTTCCCCACAGAGACTGAGGGCAGGGTAATGTCAAAGGGGAAGCTGCTGGGGTTCACTGCTGGTCCAGTCTTGTTTAACATCCCTGTTTATCTAAAAGATGAACAAACATGAACTTAGAAGCCGGCTGGCAAACAGCGATCAGAATTCGCAGAAGTAAACTGGGAAGAGCAAACAGCAAGATTAGGATGGAAACAGAGGTCAGTGAAGAGGGATAAAGCAATGCAGCTGGGAAGCATCCTTTAACAGTCCATCTCCCAGGCAGAAATATTACCCTGCTCTGGAAGCCTGGCAAAAAGAAAAGTCTGGCATAAAGAAAAGTTTTCTCATGACTTATACGCAATGGGCAAAGAAGGTCTGGGCTCTTACAGATCTGTGCCTTGATGGCACAGAGATTAACTGTGATGCCCAAGAACCTGCTATCTCAAAAAGGAGTCTGTGCTAAACCTCGCTTATGTGCATCACCACCCCGTGTGTATTATCTGATAGATAAAAACCAGAACTCCTACTTTCTCTTATTGCCAGGACACATTCCAGTCATGTAACAACAGCCTCCGAAAAGCCAAAAGTTCAGCAACGCCAGTTATGCAATTTCAGCTCTGAAACTGTGTGCAGTGAAACTTAATCTTTGGAGCTATTAAAAGAACCACAAACCCCGCAAGATGCCAAATGGGTGGCTTCAGTTTTACAGAATTAACAGAATTAAGCTGAGAAAGCACATACTGGCCTTGGATCCAGTGATAAGACCAGAGCTGCAGGCAGGGATGCTGACTCCAGTGATAAGAGCAAAGCCCTGCCTGAGGCAGTCTCTTCTGGCCAAAGGTGGGTTTTAACTCCTGAGCAATTTCTGAAGCTCTGCAAGTCCTGCTGTAGCTCCCAAGAGCCACAAGGAAGCTCAGAGACAGAGCCAGCCCTCTCCCCACCAACATACCCGAATAATTCTGGCAGCCTCCAGCATGACCCGGCAGCGCTCCATGCCCGACATCTGACTCCATATTTTAAAGGCAGCCTTGGCACTCTGCACAGCCAGATCAACTTCCTTCTCCCCAGAGCAGGGCAGCTTGCACAGCACACGACCTGGGCACGTTTTAAACAGGGAATGAATGAGATGGAAATCTCAGAAAAGGGGCTTATCTTGCACCAAACCCCACACACTTCAGTCAGGCCACCTAAAGCAGGTACAGAGCTTCCCAGTGAAACCCACTGATCTGTAATCAGCCATAGAAGAGGTGCTGCAATTCAGCTGGCCCGAATTAAAGAGCTGACATTCTCCACAGTCGTGTTCTGGTTACTAATTAGCTCCAGTTGCTCCAAAATTCCTAGGTTTCCCAGCTGAGTTTGTTACACTTCCACCAGCCTCTTCAGGACTCTGGTTACACATTCCTCAGGACGGTTAAACACTTAGAAGTGATTCTGCCGAACACTACTACATACCGATAACTACAATTGCATAATTAGAGATATTTAAACCGTGGGGTTTTGCCAAAATCAGACTGCGCCTGGCAGAGTGAGAGCTGATTTCTGCATAAACGACGATGGCCAAAGGCTGCCGAGGAGCAGCAGGGACACCCGGGGGAAAGGCGCACCCGGGGCGCTGCGGGCACAGAGGTTCCCGTACCTGTGGCCGGCTCGAACACCTCCTCCAGCTGCCCGCCGTCGGCGGGCTGGACGCGGGAGCCGCCGCGGTAGTTGAGCGGCTGCTGCACGGTGGCGGTGCCGGTGGCGGAGCTCATGGCGAGGCCGGGAGCGGGGCGGCGCAGCCTGGGCAGCAGCAGCAGCAGGCTCGGCAGCCGGGGCTGTGCCAGCATCGGCGGATCCCGTCAGGCGCCGCGGCCCGGAGGCACCGCCTCTCCCACGGCCGCCTTTTCACCGCCAGAGCCCGCCCCGCCCGGGGCGTGCCAGCGCCCCGCAGCCGGGCCCGCGCCCCACCGCCCAATTAACAGACGCTGCTAACATTAATTAACATGCCCATGCCGTTTATTACTCAGAAACAAAGGTCGCGCTATCTTCCGAGTGAAGTTTCTTGGTTGGATGAACGGACAGCTGCTGGTGGAATACTCCAAATGGGTGATGATTTCAATACTGCATAGCCTGGTTCTGGACAGGTGATGCCCGGAGCAGAATCCCGTCTGGTTACCTCGCCGAGGCAGTCTTGTTGCACTGTCAGGCTTCCCGTGGGGGCCGTGCCTCAGGAGAACTTCCCTGCCTGAGGTGGGGGGCCAAGGAAGCCTCCTGCCTGCTTGGTGGCAGCCCGGGAAGGAGCGAGGCCCAGCATCTTCTGGATGTTCTGCAAGAACAGCAAAGAGCAGGGGAGGTCAGACCACGGTGAGGGAAACAGAGGAAGAAATCCCGACTCTGCTCACAGAATAGCTGGGGTTAGAATGAACCTCTGGACATCATCCAGTCCAACCCCCCAGCTAAGGCAGGGTCACCTGGAGCAGGTGACCCCCAGGTGGGTTTGCAATGTCTCTGGACAGGGAGACTCCACGCCCTCCCTGGGCAGCTGTTCCAGTGCTCTGGAACATTGTACAGAATTTCTGTCTCACGTTGAAGTGAAACTTCTTGTTGTTTAGTTCATGGCCACTGCTCCTCATTCTGTTGCTGGGCACCACTGAAGGGTTTGGCACCATGCTCCTGAAACCCACCTTTGAGACATTCATATGATGAGATTCCCTCTCAGTCTTCTCTTTGGACTAAACAGGCCCAGCTCCTGTAGTCTCTCCTCATTAGAGATGTTCCAGACCCCAAATCATCTTTGTGGCCTCTGCTGGACTCTCTCCAGTAGCACGAGTAAAACCTCCTCACTTGTTTCAACAGATTCAGGTTCTCACCCATATAGTCTTAATCCATCTGGCTACCCTATATTGAACCTCTCTCCCTAAATGTTCAAAACAGCTCAGCATGGAGCCAGGCAAGAGTGGCTGGGCCATTCTTCCCCACCTCAACAAAAGCCTCTGAACTCCCTATTTTGGATGAGGATGCTTTCCCATTTTCAGCTACACACCCCACACTATTTGCACACACTATTTAAGTTGCAATGGTATTATATCTAACTGCAGTGCAGGCTCCCAGCACCAGCTCACGGGCAGACTCCTGCACCTCTCGGTGTTCCCAAATTCCAGAAAGCACTGCTGGTGGTGGCCATGGGAGCTGGAGTCTCCTAATGCAGCTGGAATTTGGGACAGCAGCATGGCAACCAGAGTGTGTGCCAAGTGCAAGTCAGGAGCTTAGTCCCAGAATTAACATGAATGCCAGTGCTGCACACAGAACAATGGGGCGCTGGAGACATGCAGGATAACAGGACATATGGAGCAAACCCCAAAACCTGACTATTGGTATGACCTCATCTGCATCCGAGCCGAGTGTTTCAGTGGAAAACAACAAACAGGGGAAGAATTAATTAGCAGAGCCAGGCATAAGCCAAAAAATCAGAGCAAAATATTTAAATGTGAATGTTTTTCTTGATTTTTGTGAAATTTCTTTTAAATGTCACAACAGTGCAACTACAAAGAGCCACCAGTTCTTTGAGTTTCATCCTTCACTGTAAGGAACTCCAGCTCAAGATGCTGCTCCTGCAGTGCTGACAAAAAAAGGGACATCTGAGACACAGGGGAAAGAAGAAAACAACTGTGGCCTCCTCGTGTCACCACCAGTGCTGGCTATCGAGACAACAAAAGGAGGAAGGATTCTCTTCAAACATGAGTGTCCTCTCCAAAGTAACTGTCAGGATAGGTCAGACTGCAGGGTCACAGAGCTCTTGAGCTTTTTTTATCATGGAAGGAGCATAAACTAAAAAAAAAAATTTAAAAAAAAAAGAGAAGAAGAGAAAAAAGAAAAAAGAAAAAAGAAAGGCAGATGGTTTTGCAATTCCACAGTAGCTAAAATAAAATAAAATTAGGATTAATTCCAGCTGGAGATTATGAAAAGGAAGGTTTCAGCCCACACATAAGGAACACATGAAGAGGAATTACATCAGGTTTAGTCCATAGCATACATAAACCAGCCACTGGTTGATGTTCAGCAGCTGAATATGTATGTATGAGAGAATTAACTCCTTGCTGTGGTTCCTCTTAGTGGACAGAAAAGAGGAAAGGAGCAGTCAAGGGACAGACCAGCACAGCAGAGGGTGCTGCAGAGCCAGCAGCCCACAGGACCATGTCCTGTCAGCTTCCTGCTGGCTCACCCACAGAGCAGAGATCCTACAGTGATCCATGGAACCAAGGAACTGTGCACTGCCTCCCCCTGCTCCTTCTAGCAGGGGGAGAGAGGAGAAAAAGTTTATTCCAACTGAAGTTGGAAAAGTGCTAAAGTTTATTCCAACTGCTTGAAGAAGAAGGGAGATGACAGTCTGTCTGTCTGAGTTCCAGACTATAGACACTGTCCAGCATTACCCCTACATGCAGACCCCCTGCTCTGTAAGGCAGAAAGCACTGCATACTAGCTCCAAAGCACGTTTTGCTGGACAGCATTCCTGAAATCTACACCTGGAAACACCAAAGATGGGGCAAGCTCCAGCAGAAACCTTGTCCCATCTGCTGTGGGCCACGTTGGACAAGGAAATGTGCAGTCTACTTCCAACACAAGCTCGACCATCACCCTCAGGAGCAGGGAGGGAAGAGTAAGACTTAGGGATCCAAATCTCTCATGTGAGCTCTTCTGATCTTTCCTTAAATGACTGCAGGAAGCACAGGAGCTGCTCCTGCTTTGGTCTTCAAACCCAGAAGGGACCTCGGACAAGGCAGCAAGTGGCTCCCTGCCCTAAGACCAGGCTCTGTGGGAAAGTGCAGTCCTGGCAGTAGGGATAATTGCTGGCTCCCCTTCCCCCTGGGAATACATTTCAGTGAGAAGCAGCCTAATCTACAGTTCAGATGCGTGTGAAAAGGAAGTGAAGAGCAGCAAACAGCCCAGGAACAGCAGCATATCCCTCTTCCCAAACAGCACAGGTGAAGCCTGGGAGCTCAGGAGCAGGAGCAGCGACAGAGGATGTAACCCTGACACTGCACCTCCCACCCAGCCCAGCAGCAGACTTTCCCAGCTGAAAACCCAACAGCTCAAGGACCCTTGGAAGGCCTCTCCCAGCAACCCTCCTCTCTCCAAACAGGAAGGCAGGAGGAACTAGGGGACAGGATTTACGTGCCAGGGAGAGCTGGGAACAGCGCAAAGGAAGTTACTCACTGTGAGGTGACTATTTTGGGAGATGCTGGCCAGGTCACAGGCAGCAGAGCTTCCCAGTCAGTGTTTGAAGAGTTTATCACCCCCACATGAAGAGAGTCCCTGATGCTGCTCCTGCCTGTCCCACTAATGTCACTTCAATCACCGCCCCAGCAGTCTCCCACCCCCGCAGATCCCCTGCATTTCCCACCAGGTCGCTTTTTCACACACACCCGAGTTCCTGCTCTACCTCTGAGCTCCACAGGAACATCTCTTCCCTGTTCTTGATGGTTTCACTGGCAGCTCCAGGATTTAAGGAAAGATTGAGGCACTATGGTCTCCCTGGTTTGTTCACAACCTTTTCCCTGATTTTTGGTACGTCTGCTCCTCCTCTTGTTTCAGCAGCATCAAGCCAAACATCGACTCCCACACCACTTGTCCTCCCCTGGGCCAGCACCTGATTTGAAGCCAACCTGGCAAGATTTCCCCTTCTGCACACAGTGAAATACAAAGGATCACAAAGCCTTCACCTCCAAGGTTACAGAAAGCACGAAGTCTCTGGCACCATTCTAAGCCCTTAATTACTTTCTTGCCCTCTCCCCCAGCCTGTCAGAGCTCTGAAGTCCTCTTCCCAAAGCTGTTATCACCTAGGTTCTTTCAAATAGCAATAAAGCCAAGAGCAGGATGCCAGCAGCAATCACAGCTTCAGTTCTGACCTCTTGTGCAAACTAAGGTGTCCTTGCCCTTCCCTGAAACAGCAAGGAGGAAGAGTTGAGCTGCCTGACAGCTGGAGAAGTGCAGGAATTGTTAACCATGATCACGTAGATAAGCAGCACTGTGGAGATTGCAGTCTCACACCCTTCTCCAAAGCAGTAAACTCACTCTCCTCCTCCACAGGGACATCAGAAGGAGCTCTTGAGCACAAGGGCAATTTTTGCCCAGAAATTTTATGGAAAGCTCGACCCACTGCAAAGAGCTGGGCATTTCTGCCCCTCAGCTCATGCCACCCACCAATCTCACCATATAAATCATCAGGAAATGCCCAGCATTAGAATTAACCACAGGAATTATATTTTTGGACAAAAAAATGAGGGATTTTTCAGCAAAAGAGTTCCCCAGTCAACCCAATGGTGCAGAAAAATCTTGCTGGTGTTGCTCTTTAGTTTCCTATCATAATCTGCAACACTGTAAAGAAAGGACTTCCCATGTAATAGGTAAGGCCCAGCAGTACCAGCCAAGATTGCCTGAAGGAACAGGATCAGACCACAGTATCCCAGGAATTCTGGAAGGTGATCTTAAGAGCTCAATAAGAGCTCTCAGTGCGTTCAAAGCAGCAAACCCTGCTCTAGTCACTGGGAAGTGAAAGTTTGTCTTGCAGCAAAGAGAGTGAGGAAGCCCCTGCCTGGCCTTTGGTAAAGCTGGGCCTGCCTGGAGTGAGGGGTGCCCAGATGAACCCCCAGGTGATCCTTTCAGCATAAGTGATTCTATAATTCATTATCTGCTTTTGCACAGGACCAGACTGGGATCCATTTCAGCACGAGCACCCAATATGAAGGACTATGGGGAATTCCATCCACCAGCATGCACTTTGGGACTAAAGGAACTCTGTGTTAAGGAGCTGCTCCATCAAGCTCACCCCAGCTCCTGGAATTACACACCACTTCCCTTTGATCTGCTTTAAGTGTAAGTCCCTTAATCTAAGTTTCCTTGGCACCCCCGAGGAAAAGCAACAAGTGAGGGAGAGAAAAGCAGCAAGAATTCAGGAAGTGAATCAAATAAAAGGGAAATATAAATACAGAAGAGAAGGTAATTTGCAGCTAGTTGCACCAGCATTCATCCAGAGCATATTAACTTATCCCCAGAACCCTGTGGGCAGAAGTGGAAAATAAAATAGAATTCTTGTTGCACTGAGAAGGCCTTCTTGTCCTCATCAGCCATTCTGCCACTTGAGCTGCCAGTGTACCCTCCTAAATAAGTCTCTTATCCTCACTGATATCCTCATCTCCTTCCAAAAGATGGGACGATGGAGCTTTGCTGGAGAGCTCTGTGGAGCCTACTCTTGCCTTACCATACCAGACCCCCTCTCTGTGTCACATCCCCAATGCTGGGAGAGACTTGACACCAAAGGTACAGCTCTTCAGACTCTGAAAAAAACCAGGCAGCCAGCAAAAACAGGAAGGACAAACCCAAAAAAGCAGCCTTAACTCCTTCCTCACTTTTCTAGCAGCTTTATGGACTGATGAAACTTCTATAGAGCTGCAAGCCATCTAGGAAGTTCCCCTAAAGATGCTGCTGTTTGTAAAGATGTACATAATGCTGTAAAAGTTGTAATTACTAAGGAATAGCATTTAGATCAGCTTCTGATGGAGACAATCGCTTGGTATGGCAATCCACAAAGTTATCACACAAGTCAGGAATCCATTTCTGCCAACTCTGTCCCAGAGCCCTGGTGCAAGTCTCCAGCCAAGTCTCCATGCCCATCCAGGACAGCAACTATTTTAATGATTCCAGCCTAGAATTGCTTTGAATATGAGGCACAGGAACGAAGACAAGCACAGAAACCACAAACAGATCCAAGATTATGCATGAACACACCTCTTCCTGGATGGGGATATGCTTTCCCTGCTCCAGGGACAGTGTACTCACCTGTCTGATTGACATGGTGCAGAGAATGTAGAGGAAGATGAAGGAGCAGTCGGTGTAATCCTCCCCCAGCAGGTTGCGGTGGGAGAGACCCTGGATGTACGAGAGGGGGATAAACGGAAGCTTTGCCACCACTCGGCCGTCAAATCTGGAAAAGAGAGCACTGGATCACCACTGCAGACAGCACAGGAGCTTCTGGATACAGAAAGAACAAGTGAGCATCATCAACAGCCCAGCAGAGCAGGTAAGGCCACATGGAAGGCTAAAGCACCTTGCTGCCTTCTCCAGCCCCACTCCATACACTACACCAAGGAGGATAAAGACATCTCTCTCTCCAAGCCCTCCACAGGGTAGGATTCCCTCAGGAACAGTTTCACCATCATCAAAGTGCTTCCTACTGATTTAAGTGATCACCTGGACAAGCTGCTGGTTCATGAAATCTTGGTGTTTTAAAGTTTTCTGGTGCATTTTATTTCTAAGTCAGATTTAGTAGAACACAGTCAGCACTTCAATAAAAGATGAATTACTGTCACCCTGCAGTACTGCAGCAACAAGACAGACCCTCTGCTTCAAGCAAAACAGCGTTTTTTAAACCAGAGCATAAATCAAAGACACCTTTTCCTTCCCTGGAGCAGCTGTGCTCCTCAGGATGCACAAGAGAGCCATCAGCAGCACACTTCATACCCCAGTTTCTCTGCGTCAGCTGTGGAGATGCAGGCAGTGCAGAGGCAGAATGATGCCGCATATTCCGAGCGGCATGTCCTGCTCCTGGAATCCCTCCAGCCCCACATTCCAGGGCATCAGGCAGAGTGTGAATTTTGGCCAGTTTGCAAAGATTTCTCCCAAGCCAGACAGTCGACCCAATCTTTTGATGTAGATGTGTATGATGCCTCATCAGCATGTGCATATTTGGATGTTATTTTCTCTGCATGTGCTGATTTTTGAACAGGTGTTTCTTGTTTCAAGAGATCCTAAATGAGCCTTTTTTCCTGTGGAGATGCATTCACACAGCCACGGCTCAAACACACGCCAACTTTGTTTACATCTCACAGGCAGTTTGGCAAAAGAGCTCGGAACGGATGTTTATCTCCCTGGAACATCCCCCAGTGGCTTAAAATTCTGCGTTATTCCTGCTGTGAAAATGACAAGTACTTCAGCAGTAGCACCCTGAGGTACCTGCTTCTAATTCCAGCAGGTTTTCACAGTTATCAAGAGGTACCAGAATGCACAGCTCTTAGAGTAAGGCAGGGTAGTGATTGCATGAAAAAGTTCCTGGCAAGAGAAAATTGAGACACACAGAAGGTAATTTCTGTCCCAGGTGAAATCTCTGGTGGCTTGGAGGCCACTGCTGCTGCAGATCTCACTGCCATAATGAACTCTTTAAGCCACAACAGTCACTCAGCTGTTTGTCTTGGGCACAGCATTCTGCTGTCTGAGTTTAAACCAGCCTTGCTGACACTTCCACATCCTTCCATCACAGTTTAACCTGCTGCCCCAGTACTGCTGACACTCCAGGAATGACAGCAGGAAATCATCCAGGGATTTCCAGTTTGACTAAGGAGACACTTGGCAATGGTGAGGTGCTCAGACAGAGCAGCAGCATCTGCAAAAAGGGTGTTGCTTCCACACAACTCCTGCTCCTTTTTTCCCAGCAGCCATGAACTCATTCAAGAACAGGAAAAGCAGCAAATGTGGCCACAGCCATTGCAGGTGTCAGCCACCCTTTTCCTCCTTCTGCCACCACACCCACCATGCCTCCATGGGTACTCCTGCTGCTCAGATTCCCTCTAAAGAAAGAGGCAGTTCAATAAAAGATATGCCCAAAGGTTCACATCAATTCTTTGTTCAGTAGAACAAACGGTCTCTGTGGGCAGGAATCCTCAAAAGAGGAACAAGTAAACTTGGTAGAAGTTTATTGGTTTCTTCTACCTTTTTTTTTTTTTTAAAGTTAGTACCTATGGAAGGAGATATTTAGAATTTATATAGAATTTAACCCAAACCAACTCGTTCCTAAAGTTCTTAACAAACTTACAGTTCTGCAGTACTTGTTAGTCACAGAATACTCAGAGCAACTGCCTCTTCCCCCTCTAGGAAAGTGGGCACAGTGAGATAAAGCATTTTTAGTTTGTTTTTCAGTTTGTTTTAGGGGCAGGTGTTGATGTTTGTATTGTACCCAAAGAGCAAGGCAAGCACTTGGAGGTCTCAAGTGTGCAACCCTACAAATGCCCCCTCAGACCCCTCATTGCTCACAATGCACCTCCAGCCCTGCTCAGGGCTGCAGTGAAGTGAGACATCACTGACTCAAGACTGTACCCAAATTTTAAAATTCTCCAGTGCTGGGTTGCTTTGCTCTGCTCAGAACACTCAGTGCTGAAGTCTGACTAAGCTGAATAAATAAAGGATCCACAGAGTGGCACTTCTGTTGTTATGTTACCCCATGTTTGCAATTTATCCACCCACAGATCTCCAGAAAAATAACAACTGACTATCCTGGGGACTGCCAGCATAGAAACCAAAGGCTTCAGTGCCCAAGAATTCCCGTAAATTCCTGTTTGCAGGGCAAGGATCTTGCCCAGATCTCAAGCAACTCCCTAAAGGTTATCCTAACAATATTCATGTCATCTTCAGATTGAACAGCCAACAGTTCATATTTAAAGTGAATCAAGTTTTAAAAGCCAAGCATAGCCTTTCAGATTTGCATATCTGAAACAAAGCTGTCTGTAACCATGCAAACCAGTTTGGGGTTTCTTGTCTGTTTTTTTAAACTACACCTATCCCAGGTCACTTTTAAAACAAATGAAGCTTGGAGCCCATGCCTGGACCTGTTTATATCCGGACTCTGATTACCTCAAGCAGGGCAACAACAAACTCTGCAATTACATTTCATTTCTAAGGGCAAGGGAGCTGACTCAGTTTGGTTTGCAAAAGCATTGTTTGGTCACACCACTAGAGCAAAGCCAAAGCAGCTGAAGACTGAAGATGTTTGCCTGACATGCACCAAACTTGCCCTAATCAGGATGTTCCCATGCAGAAATGATATTAAAGCTGTGTCTAGACTGAATGCAATTTGTTCAATTTGCTTGTGTTCAGTACTCAGTGTTCCCTCTTGAGCAGAGCGTGAATGTGACGACCAAACCACCACATCTTCATATGAAATATGGATCTATTTATTTATTTATGGTTCTTGGCTGGACAATGCCACTCTTAACACTTCAAGTGATGAAGGGAAGGTGGAAAATATGTTCACCATAAAAATTTCAGAAATAAATGCAGAAAGTTGATACTTACATGGAATTGAACATTCCCATCAAGGCAGTGAAGCAGAAGCCGATGGCAAACATGGATTTCATCCGAACCTGCAAGCAGAAATGTCACAGATATTTAAAACAACAGGCCCACACTGAGGTTTATGAGCTCACACCCTTAAAAACAGGCTTTGTACAGATCACTGAAATCAACAGGAAAAAAGGATGACCCAGGAGACAGAGGGGTTGTAAAAGTGACTGGAGAAGTCCCAAAGAGACTGGGTATGAGGGCAGCCACAGTGTGGGCCTCTGATGGGAAGTGCTGCTTCAAGGAGATTAAACCAAAAAGTGCTCAAGAATTGTCCTGTCACCTTGTACATGCTGGTTTTATTTTTTCCTTAAGCCTATAAAACTCATCAGGGGGATTCCCAGGGGACTCCCAGCAGGGGATCATTACAATGACCAAAGTTATAGGAAGCCAGGAAAATTAATTCTACTTTGAGAAACATCATGGAGACTTATAAAGATGAAAATAGCTAAGGTTTGGCATGAGATGAGGCAGTAACTTTGTGGCTCATACTAAAATCTGTAGTTATTAGAGAAAACCCAGAAGGACCATTCCAAAGGAAAAGCAGATTTGTCTGCCAATTGAACAAAGTCTTTGTATTGGAAAACTGACTGAAATCTTCAGCAGTTGGGAACAGGCTTTGATTTTTCATACCATTGACAAGTCCCTGTTGTTATTCTTCAGTTTCTCTTCTTGTCTCTCTGGAAAGACAAAATCAACAGTTATAATCAGCTATGTCAACCTAGAAACCAGAGTGTTTTTATTTCCAAGAAAACTTAACCTCTTTGGCTCTCCAAACAAATAACACTTCCAAAATCAACTCCAGCTCTCTTTGCCAGACAGTAGAAAGTGAAAAACTGTTCATAGCCAAATGCTTCTCCACCACAGCAACATGGAGCAAGTCAGGCACAAAGAGAGGAGGCGGCTGGAATCACCCATTCAGCACTTTTGAAAGAAATGCACCCAGTGTCAGATTTGCTAACTCAACCAACTCACACAGGGGCATGAGCACTGCTGCCACGAAATAAAAACAGTGCCCCTCTACCACAGTTCCCAAAGGGAGCAGTGATCAATTTGCTGCACACTATCATATATACATTGAATAAGTTAGGATTTTCTTTTGGAGGTCTCAAAAGGGAAAACCATGCATAGAGCTGGGAGCTGCACCTCAGCAATGCCAAAATCCTGCTGGTCTTAGTAATGAATTTTGCACTCTTCTCACACCTAGGAAATTCTCCAAAGAGGAAAGAGATTTTCTACATGAAATTCAGTAATGAGTCTATTACTGTGCTTTGCAGGAAATACTTTGGAAATTTAGTCTGTCCTTAAGCCACCACAGACTTCAAAGATACTCAGATTTTCAAGAGGGCATTTTCCATGTCCCTCGCTGGAGGGCTGCTCTGGCCTTCAGCATTACCCACTATCTGTCACCTTCCCTGTCCCATGTCCCCATCATGCCTTGTGCTCCTCTCAGACCGAGGATCTAGAGGGGCAGCCAGGCCTGGGAAGCAATAGCCAGCTGAAGTAAGGATGTGGATAATGAAGGAATAGCCAAAGAACAGCATGAGTGAAGAGGGTGATGCCTTAAGTTTTAGCTTTCTTATTTTCCAGACTCTGTACTGTATTAGTGTGTAACTCTGAACTTCATATAAAGTGTTGGCAAGTTCTCCTCACAGCTCAGTCACACAAAACAATCCTTTTCCAGCCCCAGAACCAAGGACACCGCTGCAGCTTCAGCCCCAAAAAGTGCAAACAGCAGCGAACTGAGGAGAGAATCTGGGAGGACGGGACTGCAGAACCTGGAGCTGGAATTGGACAATGACCCCCAATATGGAAATGGACCAGAACCTAATAAGTTTTTTCACAAAAGTGTGAAAACTCATGACCTGGGGTCCATCTTGGGTCCATCCAGGCTCTTGCACCAAGGTGAATCCTTCGAAGGTCTTTCAATAAATCCCTACTTTATTCCTTTAACACTGCCCAGCCTCTGTTCTAGATAGCCTCCTTAGGCATCACCACTACACTCTTAAAAACAGGGTATAAAACCCAGCCAAGGGACCAAACTGCAGACCTTGAGGGGCTCTCCACCTCAAGGGGAATATGTGCCACATCCATGGAGCAGCCTGTGCCTGAGCTCTCACAGCTCAGAGCCTTCTCAAAGTGCCCCCAGCCCTCGTTTCAATTGCAAGAAAAAGGGAATGTGCCTGGTTTTAGTCACTTTAACATGCCTGAGCCTCTGCTGACAGTTTCTTTGCCATTGGAAGGCACTGGCAGAGCTGGGGCTGCAAGGTGAGAGTTGTCAAGGAGTCAGCTGGATGAAGCCTGAAAGAAACAGGGCAGAAGTTTCATGGCTATTCCAGCCTGACCCTTCACCCCGTCTTCATCCCTCCCAGTCCTGCTGTGCTCCTGATCACCCTTCCTGCATCGTTTTCCTGCTTTTTGCACAAGGTCCCTGGTCACTGTAACTCTCCCCTGGAATTTCCCTCCTGGAGTGGCCAACCTTGCAGAGGGTGGTGGCCACTGGGCAGCTGGAAAAACTGCAAGGAAACCAGAGTATAGGTGGCTGAAATGTTTTTGTTGGTTTGGTTTTTTTTTTTTTTTTTTTGTTTTTTTTTTTTTTTTTTTTTTTTTTTTTTTAATGTTTAAAAAACAATAAAAAGCAGCTGGGGAGCTGGTGGGGGAGGCAGTTCTTTGAAGGCACAGACATTGCATCACTGCATCCCTGAGGATGGATGACATGGACATGGACAGTGTAAGTTAAACCCAGCAGAAACACTGGCCCTAATATTAATGAGTGGCAAATAAACCCCTCATTGACACAGGTCTGTGGCAATGCCCACATAAAACCAAAAGAGATTTACCTCCCTCCTGTTCTCTTCTTCCTTCAGTTTAGATCCCCAAGAAGCAAAATTCACATTCTGGATATAATCAGTGGGAAAAGAAGGGTCCAAAACCTGCTTAAGCCTCAGCTGCTACAACCCAAATGCACCTGCTGGATTTAAGGGTTAGTCTAAGCTTAAAACCAGAGGAACAGCACTGATTTCAGTAAAACAGCTGGGCAGATGCAGCTGATCAGTGAATCTATACCACTCCTGGCAAAAAGCTGGAGGAAAACCAGCTTGGACCCCAGTCCTGGTTTCCTGCAGGGAGCTGGACACAGGCAGATGCACCTCTTAAAATGTCCAACACCTTTTTACATCCAAGCTGGAAAAATACAACAGTGGCTCACACCCAGGCCCTCTCCCTGGACCCTTTCAGCCACCACTTTCCACGGCTGCCTGAAACATTTTAAGGGGAAGCAAAGGAGTTAGAACAATTTTAAAAGTCACAAGAGACTGCAGGCCTGGAAATTTACTGTCCCTGCTGTGTTTTTTTTCCTCTTTCTGTGGTTGTTTTTTGTTTGGTTGGTTGGTTGTGGGGTTTTTTTCATTGTTGTTGGTTTGTTTCTTTTAATTTGTTTATTTTTTGGGTTTTTTGTTTTGTTTTTGTTTTTTTTTCTTTCTTTCTTTTAAAGGAGTTGAGGTGACCCAGCAGAGCAGACTTCTCTGCTGAGCTGTGGGTGACCCCCTGTGTCAGCTCCAATTTAATTGTGTGAACAGTGTCTTTAGCTGAATGGTCACATTTTGGATAGGAGCCCAAATTCACACTGGCAAGGGCCTGGAAGAGCCAAAAGGTGAGTGGTGACCTCCCAAACCCCAAACCAGCATGTCTGAACCACTGCCCCTGCTTGGAGCTGATATTCCTTTATTTGCATGGCAGCAATGTTGACCTGGCCACACCCTCCCCAGCACAGTCGACCTGACCAGGGTCACTCCAACTTCAAACCCTCTCCCACTGTTTACATCAGTCTCTTTCAACCCATAAACTAGACATTTATTCCACAATTCCCTACTCTGTCATGGGCAGTCACAGTGATAAGAAGGCTGATTACAAACACGATGTTTCAGCTTAATTCGAGAGAATATTTTAGGATTATTTTTTTGGGTGGAGAAGGAGAAATAACTTCAGGGTTCTTTTTGACCTTCTGGCCTCATAAATGTGTTATTAGAATCACAGAATGGTTTGGGTTGGAAGGGATCTTAAAGCCCATCTCATTCCAACATCCTTCCACTAGATCAGGTTGTTTCAACTACAAATTTGCTTCCTCTTCTTCACTGGGTTCCTGATGGGTGTCACAGGGCTCAGACCCCCTCAGGCTAGGATTGGAAGCACAGCTCACATCCTTGCCTCCTCCATGGCCTAAACACACACTGATTTTCCATGAATCTGGTGGTTCTAGCAGGGGGAATTTAAAAAGACATACAGTGAAGAGGTCAGGTTGTGCATCAGCATGAAGGGCTTGGTGGAGTTTCTTACTCTGAAAAGCAAATTTAAGTTAAACTGGGTTTGTTCTTTACTCTTTCTGCCATGTGCTGTCACCTTTAGCTCCAGAGGGTTTCTGAAGCAGGGAGAAGGAAGTACAAGGATAGAAGTTCTGAAGGATCAGAACTGGAAGTATCAGAGCTCTTGTTTTTCAGTGGGTCCAAGCTGCAGGTGAAAGTCAATTTCCTGAACCTTATGTATGGCCCAGACACGTGAGAATGGCCAGAACTGGCTTTTCCTTTTGCAGTGGATGCAGGTCACCCACAGGACTGAGACTGAGGTTTTGTGGGTCTAACATAAACCTGAGGACAGTGATGGGCTGTAGCTCAAGGAACCAGGACTGTAAGAGCTGGAAACTCCCCTGGTTCAATCCCAGCTCCAAGGCTGCAGCAAAGATGAAAACCAGATCCAGGCATGGGATGTTCAGTGCTTTGGACAAAATCTGGGAGGCTTTTTTCCCTCAAAGCCCCCAGCAGCTGGCTAAGAAGGCAACATGGACTGTGAAGGAAATGGTGGAAGCATCAAGAACAGTTGTCCACCCAACCACAGCCCTGTGGTGCAGCAGGGGCACTTCAGCAAGACTCCAAGGACTGCACTCACCACATGGTTCCCTTCTCCAGGGAACACGGGCTCTCACCGAAATCAGAGCCCAGGAAGATATGGGAGAAGCCAGGCTTTCAGCTGGAGTCAGAGCACCTCACAGGGCACCTCATTTCATACATTTGTATGATGGCCCTTTGAAATGAGGTGCATCAGAGCATTTGTTTTCATACTTTTAATTGGGGCAGGATTCCCACCACACCTCTCTCATCTGTTCTTTTTTTTCCCACCTGTCTTTTATTTTATTTCTGGCTCTTTACAGCCTCCTTTTCCAGCTGCTTACTATTATCACCTGCAATTCTAATCCCTCCTTAAGTGCTCACATAATCACCCCTTTATTTGGGAACCCGCATTCCTACCCTTTGAACCACAGCTTGTCCTTGTATTTCCTGATCCCAGTTTGTTCCAGTGATTCCCAATGTCCCAGAACACTGATTTGCTTTAGCTTGTCCTTCTTTCCAAGGGAATGAAAGGAATAATTAGCAGCAGAACATGTGGGATTTTGCAGTTGGGAAGGGGTGCCCTGGCTCTATGACCAAGATTTTCATTCCCACATTTACCCACTCCTGCTCATGGATTTGGGCAAACAGCCAGAGCGTTTTGATGGAGCACTTGCTCTCCATTTCCATGCTTTTACCCACTGCCCACCACATTCTTCTCCATCTCCAAGATCTCCAAGTTTCCAGTGTGCAATGCCTTCAGCTGTCTCCTTTTTTTTGGTCTAAAATTCCTACTGTCAGCCTCTTATTTAGAAGGCAAATGGATCTGCAGCTCAGTGAACAAAATACCCAAGGACACATGAAATGGAAATATTGCAGTGGATGTTTAACCCTCACGCTTCCTTCCTGTGGCTCCTGCCCCTCTGGCTGGCAAGAGGTCACATCAGGTGCATTCCAAAGTTTGCCTTTTTTTCCTCCTGTAATTGCATTTCTGTTTGCATTTCTCCTCCTGTAATTGCCTCCAAATCCAGTCAGGAGGTTCCTTTTTCCTTGGAATCACACCCTCACTCCTCTTTTCTCTCCCCATGGAGAGCTCATCCAGTCCTAAAGTGAGCTAAGATGACTCTGAAAAATCAGGTTTATTTCTCCCCATGTCAAAAGTGGTTTCAGTGCAATCCAGGAGCAGTATGGGAATGGTGAGAATGGGAATGATCTTCCCTGCTGTGGAATCGTGACCTTCTGACAACCTTCTCCTGAGCTGATACATCCCTGTGTCTTCACCTCCTGCATAAAATGCTCTCACATCCAAAATTTTCTCCCCAAAGAGGTATTTATGGACTGGGAGCAAGTCAACACTTGCTTTTCCAAGGAAGCTCTGGTTTTCATCTCTTTTCCTGCACCCTCTGCCTTTTATTGCATCTTTAGTTGAGAGTTGCCACTGCTTGTATGATATGAAGGAAGTAGGCCAGGGGACCAATTTTAAATCCCAGGCTGGAATAGACAGGAATCCTCTGATAGGTCCTGAACTGGATCCCAGCAGATAACTTAAAAGGCAGCACAGTAAACTGAACGCTCTAAATCACTGAGAAAGACCATGAAAATTGGTTTTCAGAGATGGTTTTAACTGGGAAACTCCAAACATTTGAGATCTGCAACGCACAGATGTTTTCTTTAAACAGGGAATTTCTATTAGTCATTAGTGTGAAGATTTTTGCAAGATTAGGTCAAGTACACAATTATTCATCCTTCAGATCTGCCACCACACGGGGTCAAATCAGTTCTAAGTGATCTGCTGACAAATGCGCTTCGAATGACCAATTTCCGAAGGCAATGGAGCTGTGTTTTGACAGCTCCCTGAGCAATTTCTGATGAATCCATCTGAGTCACGTCCGTGCCCAGCTCCTTGAGCTGCTGGGACACATCCCACCTCTCAGTAGATGTGTCATTTCTCCTTCCAGAGGATATGAATCCGCTCTACCTTAAGATAATGTGAGTAACCCTGAATTCCTGCAGCTATGAAGGTAGTTCAGATCAGGCCTGGAGGTCTGGAGTGATCCCACACATTCCTGGCACCCCATTCAAAGTATTGTCCAATGTGTTTTTACTAAGCAGGTCCATTAGTTGTTTGTTTTTAGTTTTGTCTTTTTTAATAATGACCTTCACCTTTGTTTGCATCAGCCCTGAACAGGGAGACATGGGCAGGGCTCACTCTTACCCCAAAACCAGAAACCAAGGGATTTTCCAGTCAGTGCCTTGATTTCCCAGTCTTCCACACCTTCCCACCCAGGCTGCACTCTTAGCTCTGCCAAAAGTTGCCCACAGCATGCTGGTGCTGGGCTCTGCAGTTAGGGAATATGTCTAATATTAATTCCTGAGTAATGGATCAATGAGATATGAAGCCCATCATCTCAGAAATAATATTTAGCTTTCTCTCATGCTGTAACAAACACGGGTGGGATCAGTATTGGGGGATGCGCTTTTGGGTCTTCCCAGACAGGATGCTCAGAGCTCAACCTTGGTTTCTGATGCCACCATGCTTCAAAACTACCTGAAAAAAATTAAAATCCCTGCAGCAGAAAACCTGGGAAACAGTAGTTTCCTGGGGGCAGAGGTGATCCCAGTCAGCTGTTGGGTGCAGTGCCCTTAAAGTCAGCCCTGTGCACTCTGACTTTGCACTGCCCTGAGGACACACACCCATCACCTGTGCCAGGGAGCTGCCTAGGTGGGAGAACGAGGCATTCCAAGGCTGGAGACGCCTGATCCAAACTTCTGTGGGCAGCCAAAACTCAGCTACCGGCGCAGGCTTCTAGGGAAAGTGCTGGGAGTCAGGTTACCAGAGGCTGCATTGAAGCACATGTGTGGAATTACAGTGGCAACTATAAATCTGGCATTTCCTCGTGTTCCAATGCTTGACTTCCCCAACAAAAAGTTAAACAGTTTCCCAAGCTTCCTTTGGGGTGGGGGGCAGCAGGATTCAATCAGGAGAAGCCTCAGTGTGCTCAGAGCTCCCTGCACTGCACAGACCCCACCCGGCCTCCAGTGGCATCCCTCGTGCTCCAAGCTCCAAAACGCAGCTGCTATTCCCAGGATGCTGTGCCCAGGTTTTTTGTTGTGGTCCATTCCCACCCAGGACCGTCCACACCTGCAAATCCACTGTTCCTAAAACACAAAGCATTTTTAAGGGCAGAATGATGCCAGTATGGAGCTGTTCCCACAGGCTTTCCAAAACCCTTCTGAGCACTGCAAAATGGAAAATGGCAGGGTTTGGAGGTGACTGAGGGATGCTGTGACTAGTGATGGGATGAGGAGGGATCCCTCAGAGCCCAGGGTCTCTGGATGGACAAAACCTGACTCGAGGGAAGGGCTGAGAGGTGGTGGCAGCTCTGCCCCTCCCTCCCAGCAGGGTGGGAAGACACAGGTCCAAGGGGAGCCAGCCCTGAGCTTGTACCACAACTCAAGCTGCTTCTCAACCACTTCCTCCCTACAGCATCCTTCAAATGCTGTAGGGATTTGAAGGGATTTGTCCTTCCACCTTCCCCAAGGCAGGGCCATCCCTCATCCCTGTCACACACAAGACTCAGCAGCTCCACAGCTCCGAGAGCCTGGAGCTAATGAAGAAAACCCTGCATCTCTCCGTTATTTTAAAAAACCCCAAAGCACGCTGCTCCTTGGTGGCTGCCCTCTCCAGATGGCCATTTTTATGTGCTTTGAAAGAGCTCCTTCCTACTCTGCCCCTGCCTCCCAGAGCTGAGGCCTGGGGCAGGGCCAGACCCATCCCACAGGGGCAAAATTCTCATTTCCTACACAGAACCCGCAGTAAACTGCTCTGTTTCTATTAGAAATAAAATGTTTCAGCTCCCCATGGTTGTTTTGGTAGCATTCCCTGAGAACAAGGGACATTTCAGCTGTTTTGGGGTGTGTTTTGCACAAGGGAGCAAGGCAAGTTTCGGGAATGGTTTATTCCCTGCCCTGGGGTGGGTCGGGGCAGGCATCTCCTCACACCTTGGGGTGAAAATAGAGAGCTGAGTGGATCAGTGTTTTCAGTCCTTTGGGACTGATTTTTTTCCCAGCCCCTTGAACTCAGGAAGTCTCTATTCCAAGGGGATCGTGTGTGCTGCTCCCCTCGTGCCTGATCCTTGTTGATTGAACCACTTGGAACAAAAAACCCACGGAGGGAGTTCAGAGGGCTCTAGAGGAAGGAGCTGGGCACTCCAAACAGCACCAGAGACACAGACAAAATTCCACCTCACCTCTCCACGCATCTGCACCCTCCTTCTCTCCCCACGCTACAAAACGTGGAAGCCTAAGGCAAAGAACTGCCCAATTTGCCACAGTCTTATGTGAGATTTGGGCACGTCCCTCCTCAGAATGCTCACCTTTGCACCTGGGGAGGGCTGGAGCGGTTCCCTAGTCCTGGAAGACCTCCAGCTGCCCCCATGCTCCTGCTCTCCTGGCTCCGTGCAGGTGAGAGGCTGTGGGAACAACGGAGAGCACACTCAGGGGCAAGGAATTTTACACCCATTAAGGAGCTCACCCAGAGTTTTACAGGCTCTGGTTTTAAGGCTGGGGAGAGCCTGCATTTGATGTGGAACACAGAGCCTGCAGGCATCGCTTCCCACAGCCTTCACCTTTTCCCTCGTGCTCCCATGCCAGTTTGTCCCACTTAGCTCTGATGTCTCCCGCGCTTTCCAATGGAAAAAATTCCCAATAGATGCTCCATTAGGGGAACAAGGCCCAGAGACACAACTGATGTCTCCAGATCATAAACATCCCAAGGCAAAGAGGGAAATTTTCCAATTTCCAGAGGGTCTTTGGCTTCTCCACTTTTCAACTCACCAATTTAATCTAGCAGCAATTTGCAGCAATGCTAATTGTGTGTTTTCCCTGAGCTGGGAAAAGTTATAGGCCAATTATTTTTCCTCCACCCCTGTGATGCCTGTGGATTGCTGAAAGGAAAACTATGAAGTAGGAAGCCAAATTTTTTTGACCAAGCAGCAAAGCACAATCATTGCTTAATGTTAATGAAGAAAAAAACCCCAAAATATAAAATTCGGCACAGGAAGTTATATGCTGCTATGGTTTCATCACAAAAAACACTGATATCTTTATCATCCCCAAGTGTTGAGATCCTTGTAATTTAACTTTATGCAACAGATTTCTTCTGAGTGGCAAGGATATAGTTTTACTCCCATCCAAAGCTTGGAAACTCTATGTTCCGCCATCTTAGGATCTTTTGTGACTTGAAAGAAGGTCCCGGCTCCAGAGAAGATCTGATTCATAAAATGCAGGTGTACTTGTAGAATTAGCTCAGACATCCACCCCATTCAAAGCCTGAAGTTTTAGAAAGAAAATTTGGGTTTTGCACAAAACCAGGAAGCCAACTCCTTACTGAGAGCAGGAAATCCATGTCTACTTTGAGGGAATTGGGATTTTAATCCTCACAGCTGAGTGACAGAGAAGGGAATGGTGAGTGAACACCTCATGTCCACCACAAGGTTTGTGAACTGGTGTCTCCCAAATCCGTTTCCTTTCACGCTAAGGAATTACTCTGATTTACAGGCAGACCCAGTCAGATGGACTTTGATGACTGGCATAGAAATATTACTGCATAAACAGGCTTGGAATGCACTTCAGACACTTTCTGGGAATGCTGTCCCATCGGAAGTGAGCAGCGTGTGGTTACAGTGACAGGCAAACGAACTCCCCCAGCAGTGCTGAGGAACAATCACAGCAGAATATAATGTAAATATCGTCATTAATATGGCCTGTGTTAATTAATATGGCACGTGACTAACACAAACCCAGCAACCTCTTCCTTCCCCAAGCCCACACTCCTTGCCCACAGCCACTGGGGAATTTCCAGCTGCAAATCCAGATGCCAGATGAATAAAGCTTCCCCCAAACCCACACAAATGCAGAGACTGAGGGTCACCACCAAATTTTTCCAGGTTTTCCTTAGGGAGGAGAAGGACCTGACCACAAGGCCTTGTTAACTCACCTGTGTCAGGGCAGACATTGTGCCACAGGCACCAAGCTCTGGGCCCCAGAGACCAAAACAGGACATCTCTTGGAAGCCAGTGGATGTGTCCCATGATCCCCCCAGTATTTCCACTGGGAGAAGCTCTCCAGGGAAGAGCTCAGATTTTCTGGCTACATGGGTGCAGCCCTGTTGGGTCCAGGGATGCTCTGCCAACATGTCTCTGGTCATTCCTCAGCATTCCCACAAATCAGTGGCTCTTCCACTGTGAGGGCTCACTACAAAAAAAAAGCAGGAGCCAGCCAAGGTCAGAGAAATGATTTGGAGGTGGAAAGCTCCTTAACCTCCTTCAAAAACTCCCCAGCCCTCACCCTCACCATCACAGATACAATGGCTATGAGCAGCCTATAGATCACAATAAAGCAAGGAGGCCAAAGATGTATCGGGGTTGGTTTGGTTTTTAATGTACATTTGGCAAGATTACAATACTACAATTCTCTTTCCTAGGACCTTTTACTTTCCTATAAATTCCAAGAGCCACATTTAAAAGTGAATTGGCAGAAGCAGGTTTGTTGTTTGTTTTGTTTTTTTTTTTTCTTTTATTGTAAGGAAATTTGTTTTGCTCCAGCAACAGGCAAACATCTTCGGTCAAAAACGATGAAAGGGAAGGCATGTTCCCACCGAAGGCAGTCTCAGACTAGACAGACTGAAGGAAAAGATGAAGAAGGAAAACTGGGATTGTGTGATGAACTACAAAGAAGATCCGCAGAAAGCTGAATAACACTTTCTGTCCGGAAACCTGAAATTGCAGGCACTTTTGGAAGGCTTTAGAATGTGTTAAAAGTTGTAATCCTCCCAGCAGAACCTCAGAATCCTTGGCTTTTGTTCTGCCCTTTTAAATCCAGGACTTGACAGCTCTTTAAGCAGAACCACAAGTGCTAGAGGTGGAAAAGGCCTAGGGATTATCTAATCTATTCCATGATTTAAACAGGCAGCAGCAACGCTCCAACCCTGCTGCACAAGCAACATGAAAATGCCTGCAGAGGGAGGAATCAGCCAAACTGGTGATGGGAGCACGAGGAAGCACATTCCTCTTGTTTTCCAACTCGTTAATTAATCTCTAAGCTTGAGGAGCAGCTGTGGGGCTGCTGCTGACCAGAAGGATGATGACACAATAATCTCCTCCAAGGCTGCCAGTGGATGCCCACACATGAAGAATTCATCTTTCCAAGTGGTGATAACTCACCCAGCAGATTCCCCACGAGGGAAAAAAAGGCAGTGGCATTCATTCTCCACCAAAACATGCATCTTTTATACTTTTATAGCAATGTTGCTTTGAGTCTTAAGAAACAAACTCTCTATAAATCACATCATAAAATATATCCAGGCTGATGGTTTACAGCAAAGCTCTGCAATGGCAGGGGTTTTTTGGGGGTGGTTTTTTTGGTGATAATCCACCTTAAAAAAGGCAGTTTGCTCCTGCTGCTGGAGGTGGGACAGTTTATTGTGTGTGGATTAAAAGCCTTGCTCCCAGTTCAAGGATTTGAAGATCTGTCAGCCACTGGCAACTGAATTCCACCACCACCCCCTCCTTGTTTTATTGGTATTAATATTTGTGCTTTGCAGGTCCTGCTATGAAAAGGAACGTGGTGTCCTGAACTTTTCACCTTATTTTTTCCACGGGGTTGGGAGCTCACAGGGGGACAGCTCAGTTATTTGGGTACTGGTGTAGAAAAGAAGGGGATCTACGCCTTGATCAAGGAATTTCTGAGACTTCTGAATGATGGCTGAAAGGTAAGAGTCTCTGGAGCTGCAGGAGGGTTGGAGAGCAGAGGGAAAAGGTCAGGCAGGAATCCAAACCTGGCAGATCTGAATGCTGCGAGGGAGTAAGAGACAAAATGCCCCCAAACACTCACCTTTAAGGATGGTGCTCCTCTCCCAGCTCACACAAAGACCTCTTTGGAAGGATCCTGCTGGGATTGCAGCCAAGGAAAAGCATGGAATGAGATAACAGCAACAGAGCAAGGAAAGGTTCACACACAGTTAGGGATCCACTCAACTCCTGGCTGCCCTCAGCAAGGGATCACAACGGGTGGGCACAGGAAGACCATGCTGTCCTGTGATGTCATTGTTCTTGGATACACAGAGGACATTCTGGGAAATCCCAACTCCTGTTGCATGCTTTTAAGTCCTCAGTGGCCAAATCAAATTTTTATCTATGCTCACAGACGACCCTGATGCCAGAGTTTGAAGCTCCTTCATCTGCAGGATACACTTCCCACCCCCCAGAGTAGTACCCACACCTAACCAGGAGTAGATTTCTGCTTTTTGGCACGTCAGATGTCAAATTCCAGCTGGTCCTACCCAGAAGCCCCCAAAACCTAAGGCCTTCTGCCACCATCTACTTTGGGCTGCAGGAAAATTTGGTTGTTCCCTGCATGACACCTCCCTGATGGGAACTTGGGCACCTCAGCTCAACAGCAGCTCAGCGAGGGCTCAGTGCCTTTCCTTGGACATCTCTCTGGCTCCCACCAACAACTTTTTGGGAGCAGGGGGGCTTGACTCCACCCTGGAAGCCCACGAAGGTAGAATCAATCTTTCCTGGGTCACTCCCATTCCTCAGATTGAAGCAGAAACGAGGCTTTGTTTCCAAAGCAGCTTTTGGGGCAGGTGGGAGGCAGAGAGGGCTTGGGTAAGACCATCCCTGAAGCCCACGGTGGCACTGAAGTGGTCAAAAATGTGCATCTGGAGGTTTTGCTTTATCATCTGCACTAAATACCCAGTGAATGGAGGCTTTTGGGCACAGACAAGCTGCAGGCAGATGGCCACCACCTCCCTCTGGCCTTGGCTCTGCATGCCACTGTCCTCATTGAAGGAATCTACGACACATTCCCAGCTGGAGCGCAGGCTCTGCTGGCATCCAGCAGCCCAGATGCTTTGCTTAGCTCTTCTCCATCCCTCCACTCTGCAAGGCTGTGCTGGGAAGATCAGGAGCAGATTTCTCCTGAGATTCCTGGCACTGCTCCTTCCAACCATGGCCGGTGACTCCAAGAGGAATGACTCTCTTTTATGTTCTGGCACTTCCAGCATTGGCAGGAGAGAGGATGGAGGAAAACAAACCTGAGGCTCCCAGAAACTCCATAAACAAACAAAAATTTCTTTTCAGTGTGGCTCTGAAGAGAGCCAGAGATCTGGGGAGCAGGAGGAGGGAGGATTGGCCAGTGTTTCTCCCAAGCACAGAACAAAACTTCTCCTCACACCACTCAGATTCAACAGGAAAGGGATCCAGTTGTGAGGGAGAGACCCCTTGCACTGATGGTCTGCCTTGCCCAAGGGCATTAGGAAGTGCTGGCAGGCAGAGGAAATGCTGCTTCAGCCACAGGAATCATGGAATATTCTGAGCTGGAAGGGACCCACAAGGATCATGGAGCTCAATCCCTGTCCCTGCACAGACACCCCAATAATCCCACCTTGTGCATCCCTGGGAGCAGTGTCCAAATACTCCTGGAGCTCTGGCAGCCTTGGGGCCACTTCCCTGGGGAGCCCGGGCAGTGCCCAGCACCCTCTGTAGGAAGAATTTTTCCTAAGAGCCAACCTAAACCTCCCCTGAGGTTCCATGTCATCAAGAAGGATGGTTTGGTTGGGTTTATCACAGCAGATCAGCCACATCCCTGCTGCACCATGGATAAAAACGAGCTTGGACTCTTGCACAGGAGCTCTTCTAGAAGGAACTTCCTTTCCTCTTCTCCCTCTGCATACTGAGGTGGTCCAGACAAGAGCTGCTCTTCCCTGAGCTTGTTAATGGTGTCCCTGAGCCCAGGGGGTGGCATGAGGAGCATCCCTGCTGCTCTGCATCCCTGTTAACCAAAGCTGTAAGATGAAGAGGAATCAACTTGGCCATGGGTCAAAGCTGACTTTGGGAGGCCACTCAAGTGCTGGTGAGACAGCAAAAGTAGGTGAGAAGAACATCCTCACTGCCTTTATGCAGCCTCCTGACACTCTGGAACCACACTCACAGCATTTTTTTCTGGAGACTGCAGCTTTATTTTGCCCAGGATTGTCCTTGAGCAGCACAGTCTAGTTTTTACTCATGGATTAATCCATGTCATGCTCACGAGCATTGAGCTGGACAGGTTTGTTGAGTACTGATGAGCAGCTGCTGGCCCCAGCTCAGCTGATCCTAACCCAGCTGGAAATCCAAAATCCTGAATCACTCTCACACACAGCCCAATGAAGTGTTCCTGTATAACTTAAATACACCTGATTTCTTTTTTTTTTCCCCTGAAAGTGGTGGTACCTGATAAAACCGGTTGTTAAAACAGGATTTGTTTGTGATGGTGATTTAAATTAAAGGTCAGGCAATCCCAATCTCCTGCACACCGGTTTAGTAAAGCTCTGCCTCCTGGCCAAACTTGTTGTTTGGCTGTGGAGCCACTACTGGACAGATGTGATCTGAAAAAGAGCCAGCTGGTCAGATAACAAGAGCTCAGCTCCTAATCCCATCATTAATGGACAAGCAAGTCACAAATGAGTCACTTCTACCTCTCTGGCTCAGCTTCCTTGCTAGTAAAAATTAATAGTATTTTCTTTTTTCCTCTTTTCATTTTTTTTTTAAATTTATCTGCTTTGCCTGCAGACTGATTAATGAGGTGTTTCTTCTCTGAAACAAGGGAAAAAGATGCTGGTCCTGGGAACAGCCTTCAGGAGATGCTGCTGAAGAAGTGCACCTTGTCAGGGGTGATAGAGCAGAGAGGCCAGAGAATCAATTCACAGCTCTGCAACCTTACAGCATTGTGCTGCCAGTTCCCACTTGGTAATTTTCCCTTTTTGGACTGATTTTATAAAAAAACTCAGGGATTCTTCAGGAAGGCAGTTCTCGCAATGCAATGAAAACTGTCATATAATAAAAAAATGACTATGTGAGTGCTGTTCTCTCCCACAAAACCGCACAAGCTACAACTTGCTGCTGCTCAGGCCTTTCCCAGGAAATGGGTGCGCATATTCTCATATATCCACCCCAGCACTGGCTGCTTTCTGCTCTGGCTGCCCTCGGAAGCAGTTCACACAGGCCAGCGCGGAGGGAATGCTGTGGATTTCCAGGAGAGCCTCGCACGCCCGCCGGGGCCTGCGCTGGGAAGGGAGAGCACCGCGTGTGCCCAGGCCTTGGGAGGCTGGGCCGTGCTTTCTGAGCCACAGGCCCGGACCCTGGGACAAATTAACATTTTCCATCCCCAGCTGTCCGTTCCGCCTTGTTGCGACACCTCTTACCTACTTTTCGGGCTGACCTTGCGCTGGGCCCGAGACTGTTCACGAGTTTTTTAGTCATTGTTGAGAACAAGGAAAAAGAAACAAACATCTGGTTAGCAGAGCTGCCAAGTGCACATTCCTTCCTTGTTTTTCAACCTTTCAATCCCTTTGTTTTCTGCCTGAAATTCCATTTGATAAATGCACAGAGAGCCACAGGGCACTGATTAGACGCAACTCCTGTCCTGACCCACACTCACCAGCACTGCCTCGCTGGAACAGCCACAGACCCCAAAACAAGAGTGAGGCCATGGTGGAACCACCCCAACCATGAACGGGGGACTGATGCTGATCCTGATCCTGCTCCTGATCCTGATCCTGCTCGCACTGACCTCAGTGGGAGCTTTGCCACCAATTTCAGTGGGAACAGGATGGGGCTTTAATGCCGTTCCTGCAGTGAAGTGGTGCTCAAGCCCATCCCCTGCCAAGCTGTGGCTTTGCCGTTCCTACAGCTCTCGTGTGGGTTTTTTTTTTAATTGGAAACAACAACTTTATTGAATCTTGGCCCGCGGTGCTGGCACAGCCTGACCAGACCAGGTGGGGCTGCTCCACCAGAGGCTTGTGAAATATCAAACACAAGAGGGGTCATATGACAACAGCTTTGCCTTCTTGGCCTGGTTTTCTGCCTGGAATTCCATTTGAGAAATGCCCGGAGAGCCACTTCTTAGATGCAACTCCTGTCCTGTGCTGACCCACCACCACCACTACAGCCTCCTGCACCTCTGGCACAGCTGTGTCCTCCTGGACCACAGTTCCTGAGACCTTCAGGAGTCCATCCTCCCCAGCCATAGGGACCTCCCCACACCAGGAAAGATAAGGAAGAGCAGCTGCCTTAGATTTTAGCTCCCTACAAAGAGACCTCCCCAGGGGCCACATCAGATTTTCCACCACTGGAGGAAGGTACCACCTTCCAGCAGCACCTGTCTTTTGAAGAACCCTGCTAAGGCAAGGCTCAATTTTAATTTGAAACCAGGACCAACAGCTCAGTGGGAAAAAGCTTGGAATCCCTTCAGAGAGAAATCCCAGGGAAAAGGTGAGGCACAAAGGCCCCACTCTACAGGGCGTCTTTGCAAGGCATTGCTCTCGCTGTTGCTTGGAATACCAAGCCTCTGAGTCTCTTAAAAGCTTCCCTCTGTTTTTTATTTACGTGTGACTGAGTCTGTGTGCCTGAAAACCAGATTGGAAGATCATTAATCTGGGACAAGAAAGCGCCAGACTCATAGAATGCTGTCCCTCCCTGTTGTCAATCCGTGCCGACCCCAACCTACGCAACGACTGACGCTCTGGAGCGGGATTGTACCGGCCTGGAAAGCCTCTCTTTTCCATCGGGGATGCCAAATCTGTGGCGTGGCTCGATGATCCAAGTTGACACCGGCCATGAGAACAATTCCATTTCCTCCCCGCTGGTCACTTCCATAAATGCCAAGTTCTGGGCAACACAATGTTCGGCATTTCCAGCAAACCGCTCCGTGATCTCATTTGCGTCGCCAGATTTATTTATTTTTAAATGCCTTTTTTTTTTTTTTTTTTTCTTGCGGCCATACATTTTAGATTAAAAAATAATAATCATGCAATCTCGCAGGAAATTGGGCTTTCAAAATCGGGATGCAAGGAAGTATGGTCCAGTGGAGATTTGATCAGGCAGATTTTACAGCCCTGCGGCTTGTTGGATACCCTTTTTCATTAAGATTAGTTTCAGTTTCTGGCCCCTGTTCTCCCATCACGAGTCAGTTTTTTTTACCCAATGCCTTTTCAAGGGAACTACAAACTCAACAGCCAGTTATTAATTTCACTGGTGAATGCACAGTCCTCATCGAGCTTCAATTCTGATTTAAAGTGGTTTCTGAGTGAAGATATTACAGCCCCGAGGAGAGCTATTGGCTGCCCCATTCCTACATGCTGGAGGTCTGAACATATACCAATGCTTGGAGAGCTTTCAGAACAAAAAGGATTTGGGGTGAGCCTGAGAATCTGAATGCAGAATGACCTTGGCATACAGGATCTGTGTTGGCATTTCCAAGCCTAGATGGGAATGCCTTTTTACCAGCTGGAAGAAGGAACACCACCACTCACTCCTGGAAATGACACAGTATTTGTATCCAGAAACTTAGACAAGTATGGTGGAAACTACTGGGAAGTTCTGTTTTGCGAATGGAAATGGTTAAAACTTCCCTCAGCTTGTCAGTTCCATCCATTGAGTCCTACCAGTTCAGAGGGGCTTAGCAGCCACTGCAAACCAGCAAAAAGCACCACACCAATAAAATTATTAATAAAGAAAATGTTTTGGAAAGCCAATTTGACCAGGCCTTCTCCAAATGAAGGGACTACGCTCAAGGCTTGGAAATTCTTCCTCTGTGCTGTACAGATGCCCTCTCACTGACCCATAACTTCATTTAACTCTCCTCAAGAGGAAGAAAGGAATCCCTGCTAAAATTATTAGCTTGCACAAAGAATATTTGCTTTGAGGGGAAGGCCAGCACACGTGCTTGGCTTTCTCAAAGGACTTCTATGACCACAGCACAAACTCTGGGCTCTCACATCCAGGAGATTCCTTTTTTCCCCCAAAGGAAACACATATTAGTACCCTGTAACACTCCATGGAGGTGGCCCAGAGCTCAGCACAGACATCCCTTCATGTTCATACTTTGGGTTTTGGTGTCTCTTGGCCCCAAATTGCCTCAAATTGCCTTTACTTCCATAGGCACAAAGCACAGGGTGTTTGGTGGGTAACAAAGACATCCAACAGCTCCCAATGCCCTTTCCAGCCACCTGCCCACCCCCAAAAGGAGCATCACAAAGTGGGAGACCCAGTCCTGAGGCACAGCCCAGGGGCTGGAACCCCATGGCAGCCTCAGAAAACAACATCTGCCCTTGTCTTCTGAGGGGAAAACCAAACCAGAGCGCGTTTGCGCAACGCGTAATCGAACCCAGTTGTTCTCCAAGGCAGGAGGAAGATGTTCGTGCCGTCCTCGGAGCATCCATCCAGGGCTCTGTGTCCCCAGACTCCACCCAGCGTGATTTGTTCAGTTCTGGGTTGTGCTTTTTGTGTGTTTCCCCCTCATGGAGTTTTTTCTAACCATAAGGGTTGCAAAGAGCTCAGGAATATTAAGAGCAGTTGACAGAAGAGCTCTCGGAGGGGGACGCAGAGCACAGGCCCTCAGGATAATGCACATCCCCTATTGTTATAATTATTAGTACTTCCATTAGAGTGGAGAAGATGAGTTATCCAGGAGGGGAGGAGAGCCTGAAATCATACATACCTTTTTTATGAGGCCCAATAAAGGCTGTGGCCTGAGTCAAAGCACTCAGAGCCCAACCCATCAAATCCAATGGCTGTATTGAAAGGAGACCTACAAGTTATTTGATAAAATGCCACACTAAAAGATATCACAGCCTCAAACTCAGGACTTCAAATCTACTCCTAGTTATGGCTCTTACACAGAGTTCATGCATACTCAGAGAGTGGGCAGGCCCTGGCACAGGGTGCCCAGAGCAGCTGTGGCTGCCCCTGGATCCCTGGAAGTGCCAAACACCAGGCTGGACAGGACTTGGAATAACCTGGGATAGTGGAAGATGTCCCTGCCCATGGCAGGATGTTGGAACAAGGAGGTCTTTAAGATCCCTTCCAAGACAAACCTTTTTGGGATTCTATGGTCTCAGGCCACATTCAGCTTGTTGTTCCAGAGGTGCTCTCCAAGCTCAGAACGTGCTAGAAAGCAGGTAAGTTTTCTTTTTGACCAGGACCAGATCAAAAGCTCCCTCAGCTCCTCATTTCCCCATGGCCAGGAATTCAAGGCAATTTTTCCATGCCAGGCAACACTCTGCACCATGACCTCAGTCAGTTCAGCCACAGCTTCTCTGGGCACCCTGTGCCAGGGCCTCACCACCCTCACAGGGAAGGATTACTTCCTAACGCCCCATCCAACCCCATCCTCTGGCAGTTTAAGCCATTCCCCCTTGTCCTACCAGTAAAAAATGCCTCTTCAGGCTTCTCACAGCCCCTTTAGGCACTGAGACTTCTCCCCAGAGTTCTGTGAGCACCATCACCCCCAAAGCAGCTTTCTCCAGCTTCAAAATGTTCCTCACTCCAGCCTGCTCCTGGCAGCCCCACACAGAGAGCTCATACACAGGCAACTGACCTCAAGCAGGACCTGGTGTCACCTCCAGGGCTGCCTCCATCCCACATTCTTCAGCTCTGGGGCAAAACCTCTTGGAATTGGCAACAATGGAGAGAAGAAACTTATTAATCTTCCTGATCCATCTCCCTCTAATCCAGGAGTGTCCCATAACTTGTGACTGATGGCTCCCTACCCAGTCCTCCCAGAACACATTAATCACTTTAAGACACAGTAAAGCTTCCTAGTGAAGAACAAAGCACAGCTGTTAAGAAGAAGCATGATGGGCTTGCTTTCGTGGACACATTGCACAGCACTGCTGCCCAGTGAGGGAACTGCCTGTTCTGATGCAAATAATGGACATTAATTAGCACAAACAGAAGGTCTATCGTGGCATCTATTTACGACTAATCTAAGATTTTAATTTTTTGATGCATGTGAGACAGGATGCACTCAGTGAAAGCTCTGCTGAAGTCAATTTGTGACTTGAATTTCCCCAAAATATTCATCCCACATTTCTTATCTTCACCTGCCTCAGTTGCCTCCAGCAGATGTGGCCAAGCTGCATGAGGCCATGGACTTCAGAGATACCTGTGCTTGCCTTAGCCAAGGTGAGGTTGTGACTACATGACCTGAGGAAAGGGAATGCCAGGAGGTCTTGGACACATGTGAAGAAGTTAAAAAGGTGAAAAAGTTATAGGGTGAAAAATAATAGGGAGCCACACTAAGCCCTTCAGCTAATAAAAAGCAGAGAGGAAGCCAGAACCTGGGGACAGACTGTGGAGTTTCAGACACCAGCAGAAACAAGGCATAAAAACACTTGGGACATTAGGAAATACCTTTTCTCAGTAAGAATAGGAAAGCACTCTTTGAGCCTTCCTATATTCATCAGCTAAAATCAGCATAATAATTTCTTCCCATTCTGCCCCCCAAGCCTTCTCTACCACCTGTGGTGTCTGCACAAACACATCCTACTGCAGAAAAAACCCCCAAACAACTGCTCCAAAGGTCAAAGTAGTTAGAGAGGTATAAAACCTTGCACATTTGGAGAAGGTAGTTCTGCCATGCTCCCATTCATCACCCATTTTGGTCCATGAAAACCACAATGCAAAGGGGACAAATGAACCTGGTCACAGAGTTTCTGCAGCTTCCCTTCAGGATTCCCAAGGAAGGCTCGTGCTTGGTCACACAGAGGTCACATGAAGAGCCAGGTTTTCCATTTCTGCCTGTTCGTGTGTGTGAGGACACAGGGGAGTTTATTCTCTTCATTTGTGGGTTTCACTGGTATTTCCACCAGAAAGGACAATGCTTTGGAGAATGGGTATGTTCCTGAAGAACTGGGGGTGGTTCCAGAGTGCAATTACATTATTAGCCCAAATAAAGCATGACATGTCCCACTACAGCACATCTAGAAGGAGTTTTTACATCGTTTTTAAGACTCCAGAGTCACTTCATCCCAGTGCAGGCAGCCAGTCACTCTGGAATACCAGCTGCTCAGAAGAACAACGATTAGTTAGAAGAATGAAGTGATTAAATCTTCTTTTTTTTTCTTTTATTTTTTTTTTCTTTTTCAAGAAGTGACTTTCTTTTGTCTTGCTTCGCCGCTTTTCAGTGAGCTGAACAGATTAGGTTACTGCACCATGAGCAATAGCTGAGTTACAATCACAAACATGCCTTTCTTTGGTGAACTTGTGGAGAAAATGAATTCCATTTCTCCACATACCTGAGGAGCAAAAGCACTTGTGGAGAGGAATCTCTCCCACAGGGAACCCTTGTGTACTTTGCAGTAGTATTTTATTAAGAGCTGGAGAGTTCAAGAGTCTCACAAATGTAAGTTTTCAATTAGCTTTCCATTGTGTCCCAAACAGTCTCTAAATACTCAACTAAACTTTAATCCAATCACTTGATTTGACTCCAGGCATGATTTATCTTTTAATCATCATCTGCTCAATGAGGGGGGAAAAGAAAGCAAACTTGTTCTTGGCCCATCATGACTCATACATGATTTTACTGCCATCACAGTTGTGTTTTCCTTTTGGCTGATGTCTTGGCAATTGTAAGCACTGGCTTTGGCTTTCTGTTTAGGTATGATCTTTCCTGTTCATTTCCCCACCTCCCAAAATGCTGAACAGCACTGGATGTTTGTCCTTTTTACTTTTTCCCACTGAGGCACGTGATTTTTGTTTTATTATTTTTTATTTCTTTTTTGCCATCTCTTGACATTGCATTAATCAGAAGTGTCTGCTATTTGACCTACAAACAAAACAAAAATCATGCCTTGAAAAGGGGGCTCACTCTTTTAAACAAACAGCATTTTCCTGGAAGGATATATCACATAGAGAGCACTACACCGAGACACAAAGCAGCCAGGACTTTCTGGGCACTTAGCAAGAGCTCAGCTCTGGAGCTGGGGAAAGCCTGGTGAGATTTAATCCTTCCTCCACATGCTAGTGGTGCCTCAGTTTCTCCATCTGGGAATGAGATTTTCAATGCATAAAATACGATTCTTCATTTCAGGGACTCTCCATGAGATCAGGACATCCCATGGCCCCTCTGGGCCAGTGACACCAGTTCATGTCCCACCCACCAGCAATCCCCCAACCACCTCAGTGCACCTCTCCAGCTAAAATAAGGAATGAAATGGAGCCAAGCTTTGCCCAGGCATGCCGTGAGCTGCTGAGCCTTCGAGGTCTGGAAGTGTTGCACAACATCTCCCCATGCTCTGTTACTCCTGTCAGTGGCTTGTGGAACTCACAGCTCCACTTTCCAAAAGCTGCTCTCAACACAACTCATGCAGAGCTCCCCAGAGCACACAGATTTCTCCAGAGATTTCCCATATAAGCCTCCCTCACTACCTCTAGAAATCTCAAATTCCTTGAAGACTGACTCAAATGTCAGTGCCAGACTAATGGGTTTTGATAGTTCTCTCTGAGTGCCAAGTTTTGAAGCAGAAGATTGCAGGAAAAGCTTAGGTTTCTTTTTTGTTGTTGTTGTTGCAGGAAAAGCTTAGGTTTCTTTTTTGTTGTTGTTGTTTTCCCTTTTTTTTTTTTTTTTTTTTGGTGGGAAAATCAGAATACATAACCCTGAAGACAAGCAGCCTTCCCCAAATGCACTCAGATGGAAAACAGAGGAAGCGTTTTCAAACTAGCATCATCACCTAATTGACCAGTTTTGCTTGGCATTAAAAGTACCTAAATTTCACAGGAACAGCCATACTGTGCCTGTCCAGGAATTCCACACTCTCCCAGCACTGGATGCTCATGGAAAGAGCACAAGAATCTGCTGATAATTTCTCTGGCATACTCCTTCAGTCTCCACCAAACAATTTAGGGATTTCTGGAGCTGTGGCTGCTTCTATTTCTATTGTGGCTTGTAACTATTGATCATGGGAAGTTGAGGTTGGCCTCTTTTCCTGGGAAAATATCAATAGGACAAGGGAAAACACCCTAAAGTTATGGCAGGGGAAGTTCAGATTGGATAGGAGGAAAAAAATTCTTCACTGAAAGAGTGGCCAAGCATTGGAGCCGGCTGCCTAGGAAAGCAGTGGAGTCACCACCCATGGAAGTGTTCAGAAAACAGAGGAATGTGTCACTTTGTGATATGGCTTAATGGACATGGGGTGTTCAGTCAAAGGTTGGAATCGATTATCCTGGAGTGCTTTTCCAACCTTTAAGATTCCAGACCCTCTTTGAAATGTCAGTGTTTTTTTCCATGTGGTTTGAGGACGCAGCCTGAACAATACCAGGCAGCAAAGGAGATATGTACTGGGGTGGAGAAAGAATCAGGCATTTGCAGACACTCCCATGCCTAAAACCTGAGTAAATAAACTTATTTGGGGCCTTGGTGAATAAAGACAGGAAAAACGTGCCTGCCCACATCTCCAGATCCTTTGGTGGTTGTCCCCAAGACTCTGGTTCCCCCCTCATGGCTGTGACGCTTGTCTGTCAGAGAGCACTGGCTCCTCTGATCCAGCAGTGACCTGCCAGCTGGAAAAAGGAGGAAACACTGAAAAATAGAGTGGGATCATCATCCCTGAGCATCTCATGATGTGGGTCATCCCAAACTTCCCAGGCAGGGCATGCTAGCATGGGATTCAACTTCAGAGTGATGTCCTCACCAACTATACTCAATAAATAGCCCATCTAAGTGATTCCAAAATTGCTTTAAGACTTGATCTTTGCATTTTCCATAGGTTACAGCAGGAGCCTCCGGTTGCCCCTGTCTGCTCCTTTCTTTGTCCAGATTTGGGATGGGATTTTCTCTTCTAGACTGGTTTCTCATCACAGCTGGCACCCAACCTCGTTCCCAGATTTCTGCTTTTTCTGCCTCTTAATTTTGAAAAGACTTTTCTGCAACACTTAAAAAAAAAAAAAAAAAAAATCCCAAAGCAGCCCAACCCTCCTCTCTGTGCCCAGCTCAGCATCACCATAACCTGGCGTGACAGCTCTCCATGAGAAACAGGTTTGGGGTGTGCTTCGTCCTGCCCCCATGTCCACGGAGCCAACCAAGGCCCTGAATCGCATCCAAGGCACATCCAAGGTGGCTGGAAAAAGCCAGGAAGAGCCACCTCCCAGATGGAGAGTGGGGCTGAGGCCTCTCACGCAGGCGGGGAGCTTTTCCCAAGCCAGCGTTCCCGGTTTTTAGTGGGAACATGTGCTGGCTTCCCATAAAGCAGCAGCAGCTGCCAGTCAAGCAGGCAGCACTCTGTAAAGCTGCCTGGGGGACTCTGTTTGCAGAGCCGGGGTCTCCAGGCAGGTTTACGAGGTGCCACCTGCGGGATTTACAATCCCCAGGGGCGGCTGTGCAGGTGCAGCCAGCAGGGATGGGGGGAGCTGGGAATGGGTCCTGGCCCAGCCACAGCCTGGCCTTCAGGCTCTGCTCTCTGGGTGCACAGCGGGAATTCAGGCTCCAGAATCCCACAGAAGTGGCACGTCGGTGGGAAAGATCACGAGATTTCTGGCAGGGCTGCAAGCACAGGTCTCTTCTCCATCTCATTTTGGCTGTTCCCAGCTGTGACTCCCCATCAGCTCCCTCTTTAGGGAAAGCAGGAAGGCTAAGGAAAAAGGCCCTGGAACATGTATGGGAGACAGTGAGTTTCTTCTCTGTAATTTTCTTTTTTTCTTCATTAAGTAAGATGACAAAACCTACAGGTATTCAGGATTTCTTATACCTAAAGAAAAGGTTCCAGGGATGGGTAACCCACCTCAATAAAAACTGTACAAGCATCTTGTAGAGAACACATTTTCTGTGGGGGCAACCCAAACCTTCTGGGAGTGAGGTACCTAAAATCACCACTCAGAGATATCCAAAACTACTTAGCAGTTTTAAAGTGGATAAAACCTAAGTCGTTCTTAGTGGATAAAACCACTAAGAACAGCATTAAATTTCACATGGATGCCTTGAATGACAAACTTTCTTCTCCCTAGAGATATTTCTCATTGGATATGAACACAAAGTTATTCATGGGAATTATCTGCAATCCCAGCATTATGTTAAATTGCTGGGAGCAGGTTTCAGAGGGTTCAAGCATTATAGAATCAGGAATAGTTTGGGTTGGCAGAGATCTGAAACCTCACCTCATTCCACTCCCCTGCCACAGGCAGGGACACCTTCCACTATCCCAGGTTGCTCCAAGCCATGTCCAGCCCCGGACATTTCCAGGGATGGGGCAGCCATAGCTTCTCTGGGCAAGCAGCTTTCCCAAGGCCATTCCACAAGGAACACCGCTTTCCTCCAGGAGCTCCATGAACACTTGCATGCCCCTTGAGATCAAAGCATCTCCCAAAAATGACCCTTCCCTCACACAAGCAGTCCCAGAGCAGTGACTTGGAAAAGGAATCACTTGGCAGTGGGAGCCCAGAGGTCATCCCCTGACACGTCAAAGGCTCTGGGAGAAAGGGGAAACCATCAATGAGTGTTTTTAGAGAAAGATTTTTGAGAGAGAAAATACCTTCCTTCTCCTGGAGACTGGGATTAATTTTCTGTAACTCTGCAGAAAGGTTAAAGGGACTATGTTCAATTTTAAATACCAAAGGCATTTAAAGCAGAGACTACCTTGACTAGTTTATACTAAATTTGAAATAAATCCAAGTTATATTAACAACCACTCACCAGAGTCTTCCTCCACAATCTCTGACATCTGAGGTTTCTACCCAGCGAATAATAAAGGTCCTGTTACCTTCTTCACTTAAATCAACATCCTACAAAGCTTCACTTTACAATTACAGGAGCATCCCAGGACCAGCCATTAGCCCTTTGAAATCCTCTTGCCCTGGAAATCCGTGCTCTGCTTCTCATTATGCCCTCACATTCACAATTGTTTCAGGTTAAAAAACAGCACACTCCATCGCTAAATGATAATACTTGCACTTCCCTTGCCCCTAGCTCTTCTCAAACCATGTGCCCAGCAATTCAGGCCTGGCTGGTGGCTCCAGAGGAGCTCCAGGAGCTTGGTGTCCACCCTCTGGCTGGGACTCCAGGGAGCTCCACCAGCCAGTCCCTGGAGATCCCTCTGTAGCTGCATTTTGGCAGTGCCTTCACTCACACGTGCGGAGGGAGCCACACCACCACGGGCTGCACAGTCCCACCTGGATAAAGCCTTCCCCAGGACTTTTTGGCATCTTTCATCTGCTCTTCCCTGCTCATCTGGGCCCCAATTCCCAGCTCTGAGGATGAGCTGCACAGTGTAAAGTTGGATTAGCAGCTATGACATGATGGACTTGTGCTTTGGAGTCATCTCACTTGAAAGTGAAGCATCTGGCCCTTTCTACATCTGTTCTTTGTCCAGGCCAAGGGCTGACTCCCTTTATTAAGCAATTAAAGATGATGGAAATGTATTCAAGCCAAATTACCAGGGGAAAAAAAAGGCAGAAAATACCCATAATAATTATCAGTTTTATCATTGGGAATGTCCCCCAAGCTGAGTCTGAAATAAGAAAAATGAAAAAAGAAGGGGAGAGAAAAACCTACTTCCAGAATAACCTCAGGTGACCCATTTATCTTCAAGATCCAGGTACAGGGTAACAGCTTCCAGCTTCTAAGGCACTTGAAAGGAAAAAAAAAAAAAAAAACAGCAGTGGAAATATGCCCTGATAGCAGGTTTGTACCCAAAAATCTATGAAATCACCAAGTTTGCTGTGGGTGGATTTGTGTAGATGGCAGAGGAAGGGGGACAAAGCTGAGGAAGTCATTCCCAGTATGAATAGGAAAGCTTTTAAAGGCAGATGTGGATATCCAGACTTGGAAAATCCAAACTCAGACAATGATGACTCTGTTGCTATCACAGGCATAAATCCAGGGCAGAGTCCTGACTCAAGAACTTGCTTTCATCAGACCCTATTGATTAAAAATGACCAGCAGTCAAATGTTATTTCTGGATCCCGCTGGAGTTGAAGGGCTTTGGGAGAAAACAGCAGTTGAGCAGCTCTTGAAATTATAACAGCATATCATAAGCAACAGCACCCCTGTTCAGGGTGGTACCCCTACTCTCTCAATCCCTTTGGGGCATTCCTTAACCAACAGCTTCCAGACAGGTGAAAAATTAGCCCAATTATCTGCACATTCCCTCCCTCTCTGATGAGCAGAGCTGCAGAAACCCTGAGAGTGCAGCAGGTCTGGAGTTGTGGTTAGGGCTGCTCATGTGAGGGATGGGAACCTTGTCTTCTCTCCTGAGACCCGGTCTCTTTCATAGCTGGCTTTCCAAGGGGAAACCTTTTCTTGTTTTCTCTTTCTTCCCCTCCCCTTCCCCCTCCTGCTTTGTCCAGAGTCTCTCCAAGACAGCCAAATCCCCCTCGAACATGCTAAAAGGAGGCTTGCTGGAACATCTGCTCTGCATCTGTGGAGCCAGACGTATCCCCAGGCAACACTGCTAGCAGTGATGGATCTGGGAGGGAACGTGGAGCGCTGCAGAAGCATCTGCTCAGAGAGCAGAACCCGCTCATGAAACTCACCCAGCGATCTGCTGAGCCCCCTGCTCTCTGCCCGCTGCTCCCAGTGGACAGCTCTCTCCTCCAGAGCACCTTCCAGGAGCTGTTCTCTTCCCAGTTTGATATTTTCAAACGTCTTCTGCTTGTGCCAAATGAGCACCACCAAGTGCTCAGCTCCACAGTGAGAAGTGTCTGGAAGAGAACCTGGAGTGAGTGGTTTCTTTTGGGTTGCTTGGCCAGGAAACTGGGAAATACAGCTGGGGTCATGGCTGGACTCGAGGAACTTAAAGGTCTTTTCCAGCCGTAATGATTCCGTGGCTTCAAAGAAACGATTGCAGAGCGAACTCCACATTGAACACTCCGAGTTCAAGCCTCAGCTCTGCCACCTCTGACTGCATCCATCCCCTCCTTCCCTGTTCCTTGTTGGGATTCAGTGTGAACATTCACTACACCAAAATTTTCTTACTTGGCACGTTGGCGTCAGAACAAATTATTTTCTTTGTACAAAACCAGCGCAAAATTCACGTCCTGAGCTGACCGAAGGAAGCAATATAAACTCGAATTGTTTAACAGGCATTTGTCCTCCATTGTCCAACCTTAACGATTCTGGAATTGTCTCACTTGGCATTTTCCTTTCTTAGGCAGATTTACAGTTAATGGATTTCCTGTTTAATTTGCACAACAAGGAGAACAAAGGCAGCCCTAATGTTTCCTAAACTGTCACCTTCTCACAACTACTCTGCAAGAACCTTTCCCGCAGCCTGTTTTCCGCTGCCTTAAGCTTCCTGGGACAGCTAGAATTGCCCCAAGGGAAAATGCCAGGTTGCTAAGAAGAGACCTTTAACAGCCTGTGCCTTATCCTGAAGTCAATCCCTCTTTTCCCAGGCAAAGCTGCCAGGACTGCACCCTAAGACGCTGTTAGATGGAGAACCTGAGAATCCTCCGGGATCCATGAAAAATGCAGGTCGTTTTCTGCTCTCTGGCTCTTCACCTGACGCTGTTGAGCTTTGTCCCATCAGGAATCTGCCTGTGGCTCACAAACTTCTCGGGTTTCTCTTGAAACTTCACCACACAGCAGCAGGACGGGAGCCTATGTGCAAAGTCAAGCTCGTGATTAAGTACCTTCGTGAAAGTTCTTTATGACATGTTTCGGGAAAAGCATTTAGGCTTGCTCTAACTTCAAACATGATTCCTTTCCATTCACTCGAGCCCTTAAAAATGCGACTTAAACTATTTCTGAATTCATTTAGACATTGGCGCAAGCACTGTGGAAATAAAAGAGAAGGAAGCACACATTACATTATGTACCTGCCCTGAAGCTCTGGTGGTGCTTAACGCCTCCCACCCCATCCCTGTGGTGCTGGACACCTGCTGCTCCCCCAGTTCCCAGCTCTTCCAGAGGTGTGGCCCAGCTGCTCCACCACTCCAGAAGTGCACCCAGTGTGGTTTTACAGCTCTGGTGTGAGACAGAGCATTGAATGTCCACAGAGCAAATGTGTGATTCAAGTGTAAATGGGAAACGCAGCAGCCAAAGGAGGTGGTGTTGGCTCACTTAATGAGGTATCACTGTGCCCCAATTTTGTACAGCACTGCACCCCACACCTTCCCTCTCCAGAGGAGCCGAAGATGCCTCTGGCTCTGTCAGACACAGGGCCATGTGTTTGTGACAGCGTTATAATAGCATTTTGTTTGTCCCCATTTTGTGGGGCTATTAACACTTCACCAAAAAGATAAAGGACTATTTTGTTCCTTCCTCCAACCACTCCTCACCAAACAAAATCCCTCTGTGAACTCCTCTAAGCAGCAGGCGGAGAGACTGGACTTGTGGAAGGGCTCAATAACTGCTTCAATGGATTTTCTAGGAGAAAGTCCCATTCTGTCTTCGATTCATTAATATTGTTTTGTAGTGGACAGCTAATAAAAAGGGAAGCACGTGTACTAATTAGTTTTGAGAGGAGAAGAGGAGCCATGGAGTATTTCCTGCTGAGAAGACATGAAGTATTTAAATCCCGAGTCCCACTTGGATTTGCAGCCAAGGAAAATTTTTCCATAATCTTCCCCAAGGACACGACCAGAACTCCCTGCCCACAATTGTTAATGAAATTAGAACCCCATTTACTTGATAACCTGAAGTCGTGAGCATCCTTTGAGCTTGGTGGGCTGGGGCATGGAGGAACTTTGCTACAGCTTGGAGCAGGGAGACCCCACTGCGGAATCCCTCTTCTGGGAGCCGGCAGATCCCGACACACAGCTGGAGAACTTCCTCCTGGAGTGCCTGGCAGAGCCCTCCTGGCCAGGGCCGGGCGGTGCTGAGCCGGACAAGGGCCCGGCCGGGCGGCCCCGGCAGCGCCGCGCCGCCAACCTCCGCGAGCGGAGGAGGATGCTCAGCATCAACGCGGCCTTCGACGAGCTGCGCAGCCACGTGCCCACCTTCCCCTACGAGAAACGCCTCTCCAAGATCGACACGCTGCGCTTGGCCACCGCCTACATCGCCCTGCTCGGGGACATCCTGCTGTCCGGCCGCCACCCCAGAGCCTACGTGGAGCAGTGCCTGAGGAGCGGCTCCCAGAGCGCCCGGCGGGCAGCCTGGAACACCAGTGGTGAGCGAGGGCTTCATGGTGTTTTTGGGGAGCAGAACCATCTCAGGGCCTGTAGCGGCCGGTGTCTGGGGTCAGCCAGACCCTGGCTGCCACCGACATCCCAGATAGAGGGTCCTGCAAGGAACAGCCCTTCCTGGAGTCTAAGGCAGTCTCAGCCACGAAGGTACCGGTATGCAAGCAATGCCTGGAGTTCAGGCGATCAGCTCTTATGGTGATTTCAGCTCTAAGTGTTTTCAGCTTGGCTTGCACGGTGCCTCAGCTGGCACAGAGAGGAGAGACTGGGAAGCGCTGTGTAGAGGTTCCACAGAGTTCTTTATTGTCTTCTTCTGCTGTGGGGAGTCCAGTGACAGCAGCATTCTGCCCAACTGGGTACAGGAGTTTTATAGGGCTAGTATGGCTTGGCTAATGAGCCAGTGGTTTGGGGCTGAGAGAATATGAGCAATAGTTTTATAAGGAGATAAAGAGGGGGGTCTGAAGAGGGGTTTCTTAGCCTAGTCACCATGACTGAACAATTATTATCTAGGGGATAGCTCTCCAAGGAGGTCTTGCAGGGGGCCCTGCTTGCTCCACACCAGCATTCAGATTATATCACATCCTGCCACACTTAAAGCCTTATCAGGCTTAATTAGGACAGTTTAAATGACATGTAGCTTTTATGCAAATGATAATCTCTTTCGCTGAACTGAAGAATTTGAATATCCTCCTTTCCCAGCTGTCCCGTGGACTGTCTCTCCCTACTCCCATATATCCCCTCTCCTGTCATCCAGAGTTAAGGTTATAGGACTGAAGATGTTACCTGTTTTCTATCACAGCCATCCACTACACTGATTTCTTTCCATCTGCCTTTATGGTCATGGTGTCAATAACTAAGCCCCAAAAGAAATACGTCTCCAGTTCCATCCTCCTTTTGTACATCATTGAATTAGGCTTTAATCTTTTCTGGGTATGGCTATCTGCTGGAAATTTCCATTTGGGCTTTTGTGTGCCAAGCTTCCCATGTTCATTTGGTAGCCTTGTCTGAGGTTATGGCCCATCTTCTGTGCATCTCCTTTCCTCTGAGCAGTTTGACAATTCCTATTAAGCTAATCCATGTTGTAAACTACCAATATGAGATCATATTGGTGATGGAGCTGCCCCTCCTCTTGGATGGCAGGTTCTCAGCAAAATGCAGGATTTCCCACCAGGCATGGGAAGAACCATGCAGAAACTGCATGGGAAAAAAAAGATCCAGCAAGGATTTCAACCTAAAAGCTCCAGAATGCATTGGAGAAGGAAATGGTTTCCCATATTCACCTACTTACAAACTTTAGATAGGTTATCACCAGCATTAAACCCTCAGCTGTTTATAACCAAGAAGGATCTGGACACAGGGTTGAGGTCATGAACTGACCTAACATTGGTCATGAACGAAGCCCTCATTGGCCGTGAATGATTCATGATTTGTAGTGAGAGAGGTGTTGTTGGTCTTTGTTATCTGGTGTACAAGGGTGAAATGCTCTTTTGCAACTTCATTTTATACGTGATATGATAAGGGGTTAGGTTAAAGTTATATGGAGAGATGAGGAAAGATTTTCTGCTGGCTTCTGGTTTTTCAGAAAAATGCAAGCTTGCATGAAGGAAGATTGATTTTTCTCAGGGATGCCACCTACTTTTTGACTATTGAAAAAAAAGCAAAACCCGAACCCCAGGTACTGCAATATTACTGATTTCTCATATTAATCTGTACTTTTAAGTTATGTTTTACTACTTGCATGAGTTTCATTTGCAACTCCAGTAACTCAGCAGTGGAAGGGTCACCAAACTTGGCTTTCGAAATAAGGAGGGAAAAGGCAAAATAAACCACCAACAATCCAAAACTGTGAATCATTAACTACAGCATTACCACATAGCACAACTCAACAAATGCTCCGATCAGTTGCTTTCTAAAGCACCTTCAGGCTACAACCTGCAGTAGAAATCTCTTCCACAGCCCCAATTCTGACCACAGCAACATGGCTTTGAGGCTTTGCTGTGCCTGGATTTCCATCCTCCTCCTCCTCCTGCCCAGCCTCTCGGACGGAGGGAAGCTCCTGGTGGTGCCCATGATGGGAAGCCACTGGCTGAGCATGCAGGAGGTGGTGGAGGAGCTGAGCCGGAGAGGACACGAGGTGGTGGTGCTGGTTCCCGAGGTGAGCTGGCAGATGGAGATGACGCAGGCCTACGAGGTGGTCACGTACCCAGTGAGGCAGACCCTGGAAGAGCTGGATAATGCTTTCCGGGAATACGTTGCCGTGCACCTGACGGAGAAGCCTTTCCC